>LR994601.1:605000-868941 GCA_905187575.2 Celastrina argiolus | reverse complement strand
TTTATTTCCGCGAAAGTTATGATGCAACAAACATCTTTTCATTAAACTATTGTTTCAAAAATAGCCTAAAACGTTTGAACTAGTCTTTATTGAGTGTTGATCGAGTTATAATAATTGTACTACAGATAGTAAACTCGACAGTTTTCAAATAAAACAGCAATGTCGACCCCAGCCGCTAAGGTATGTATTGTATTTTTAGTAATTCCATTCGTGAAATATAAAATTCGGGTAGGTAGGTACGATTTTATTGCTTGTAGTGTTTTTCCATTAAAACGATCGGTGTGTTAAATTAGTATTTACTGTTAAAACAATTAGTTTAGTTAAATTTAATCTGAGGGGTATGAGGGGATTGCCTGACGATATCTCAATCATTTCGCAAAACAGCATTGGTATTGTGTCTTCATTATGAAACATTTTGTAAATTATTGTTGCTTAAAAATAAGGGAACACTAACAGCTTAATTTACAAATATTTTTATTCAATATTGTATGGTTCATAAAGACACAATCGGAAAGGAAAAATATCTTGTCATAGTATAAAATTATAATTGAAGCTTGCGTCTGTCTGGCTGTTCGTTTATGTGTTTTAGGTGATGCTTATTAAGTTATTATTTATTTGTTACAGTCACGAATGAAGAATATTATGGCGTTAATATCACCACTCCTCTTACCAGAAGAAAGTGAACCTGCTCTTTCCGAGGGTATACAGCAAGATACGGAGGACTTAATCCTAGATTCATTCTTACTAACAGACAGCAACATCGATATTCATAATGACCCAATGTTAACTGATACTACATCCCCATATTTGATTAATTTTACTTGTAATACTGATTTAAATTCTGAGCAAAATACCAACCCACATGCCCTATTACCTCTGACTACACTTGTTGATTACAGTGATTCTGATACTGATAATTCTTACACGTTAATGGATTTAGATAATCAAAACAAAAAAAACACATTAAGACATAACAAGTTATGATCATACCACTTTGCGGGATCCTACTATGCCAGGTTTTATGAATAAATTAAAACAGCCAAGCACCAGTTTACTGTTTGACCAAAAAGAGAAAAATGTGTCCAGGAAGTCCTTGGAGTCACACGATAACAATTCCTATACAGTGAGTGAAGATTAATGGAAGCCAGCCTCATCGTCCAGTACTTCAGATGAAGATAAGACAGCTCAAAAAATAGATGAAGAAACAAGTGTTGGTAAAAGGGGATACAGAAAAATAAAACCTTTACCAAAACGTCTTTTATCAAAAAAGAATCGTAATGCAGGTGTACGAAATACTGTAATGAAAATAATCCTATTGTTAAATTTAAATACGAATTTGTTGAAGACAGTGACAATTATGAATTAAATATGGATTTCATCATCAGATCGAGAACAAACAGTGCTACGATTCAAAAAGGACCCACACCTTTATACGTCGAAGAGATCAAAATTTCAGCAGCTAAATACAAAGATTTACAGGAGCTTTGCAATAAAAACATAATACTAAACAGATACCATGAAGAATATTCAGGTATGGGGCATGATGGAACTATACGTGACTATTTAAATGAAACGGACGAAGATGACTCTGATAAAGAAAATTAAAAATAATTTTTTTTTAATATTAAATATATTTTGCAATTATACTATGACTTTTTATTTCAAAACCCTATTAAAATGTCTATTTATTTATCAAATATATTTTTTGTACATAGTAAAGTTAACTGACATTGTTATCGTAAATACCAAAATAACCTAAGATTATGACAGCAAAAATAATGTAAGCGCCGTTTATAGCTTAAATACTTATTATTTTAGTGTTTTTTTTTTAATGTACATGTAAATGTCTACAATTCATTTATGTATGAAAAATTTCAATTTACTGGCACATTTCTGTTTAAAAATATTAAAAAAAAACCTTCTCCTGTAAAATTTAGTTTTTGTCGGATACGTTAAAACGGCGGTAAGGGCTCGTTATATTAAAACAAAGTACCTGTAGAATATGAAATATGCGACAGCTAGCAGAGCGAAGCCACCAAAAACAATAAGTCCTCGTTTTACAACTCCCGGATTGTTCAATGGCAAAATGTTGACAGAGTCCGTGGGTTTAGACGTTGTAACATCTGACTTTATAGCACTTGGTGCCACTTGTGTAGTTAGGTTGACTGCTGATTCTGAAATAGAGTTTGTTGAAATTGTTAATATTACGGTGAAATAATTTTTTAAGTTACATAGCAAATGAATATTCATATGTCACCATCCCTGTCATAGTTCTTTCAATAGTAGATAAATGTCTAAAACTAACCTTTTACAACTTTGATATCATTTGGTGCAGTAATGTTGGTTACAGAGTTCACAGTGGTATTTGTAAGCACAGAAGGTTGAATTATATCCTTCTGAGTCACTGTTTTTGTGTCATTGTTTTGTTTCACCTGTATGTCATATTTTGAGCTTGGCACAGTACTGTTTTCTGGTGGTTTTATCGCTTCATGATGTATGGTGTCTCCAACATTCTTAAAAGCTTGTCGTTTAACAAGGTAACGCGAGGAACTTGCAACTTTTAATCCCGTGCCTTTATGCTGAATTTCATAAGATTTCACACTAGCAAACACTAGTAAAATTAGCGAAAATTGAGCAAGTATTTTCATTTTTTTATTGTGTAATTGCAAAATCACACTAACAGGCAGTGTATTGTTAATTGTTCATAGTTATTATAGTAAATAACTTAGTATTAACACAAGTCTGTACGTAAATATAACGCAGTTCGATGAGTAAGCTAAATGCACTTAAGATTGAGAAACAACTCTTTAAGGAATGACCTGAATTAGGCAATATTTGGTTAATTAATATAAATTTAGCATTGAATAACAAAAATCTAATGTTATTAAATAAAATTATAATTCACGTTTTGCATTTCACTGACAGCCCACAAATTATTGACAGGTGCCGACCGACAGACAATGAGCTCATTGACTTTGACAGTAATGTGACAATGACAGATTTTTACCGGTTTTTTTTAACGTATTTATCGTCGGAAAGTGCAAACGGTTCGAGCTTAAAATGATATTAAAAAAATTTAAAAAACCTACTCAAGTATTCCTATAAATTTATTTGAATACCAAAATTATTAGATAAAAAGTTAAATTGAACAGAAAAGCAACTATATTTAAAATGTATGATTGTATGTATGTGTATTGTATGTAGTGGTGTATGTGTGTGATTGTACTAATGTTATCTAGTGCACAAAGTAGATATACAACAGAGACACGACCTAGTACTAGAAAATGGTATTACCCTAATATCAATGGCAATGCGACTGGCTATATTTGTTTTCTTCGATTTCCAATAGATAAAGGGTGAAGTCAGGGCGCATTCCGGAAACCGCCATCTAGCGCCACTATTGGAAAATACTAATTTCTAATTTTGTTTCGTGTCTCCTTCTTAATTAAGGAGTTGAATTTAGCTTAATGTGATGTTATGCTTAAAAAATATGCCTATCTTTATTTTAATGTCAATATATTTTGTAGTTGATTCGGCTTACATTTTATAATTTACAAACGTTAATAGTAGTGACATCTCTTGTATTTTTTTTTGTTATTAAACATAGAGTGGGATGGTAGTCCATGTCTAGTGTTAGTTGTTGACAGCACAAAGTAGATACTAAATTGACAGCTAAATATCATTATGTCCTAGAAGTAGTTAGTGCCTTTTCACATGTACACAGCCGCGGCACGGTTGCCGTGTCGTATAAAATAGTAATGTATGAGCAACAATGAGAGCTTTCACATGGCACGGCGACCGCGTGTCAGCCGTCCTTATCCACTTTAAGCACGGTTTTGACGCGGCAGCCGTCTTTATAGTCTTGTATGGAGTTGTCTAGACGCGTTCACATGAACTCGGGCGCGGCACGACACGGCGAGCGCAAATACCATTCGACAGCTAAATGTTGAAAATTTATCCTCATGTTCTCTAAGATCCATAAACTTTGTGTAATAATCTCCCTTTTCCTTTCCCAAAGTATTGTACGGATGTTCATGTATCCAATATATTCTCTGACGTAAGTAATGAAGTCGACATTGACGACGTCGATATAATAGGAGTAAGGCTATCTTTTTTGTTCCCCTTTTGGATCTATCCAAAAGGGTCGCAGTGACGTCAGGGCCTGACAAGGCCAGCCTTCGAAAAAAAAAAAAAACCTATTAAATGTACTAGAAATCGACGTTTAGGGGATTCCTGTTTCCTCCTCCAAAACTTAACCGATTTAGATATTTTTTCTTTATTAGCTAAAAAAAGGATTGAGCTAGGTTCCTATTTTTTTAAATTTTGTAGTATATTGTAGTCAAGTCTGTTTCCTGGATGTTTAAACATAGCGGAGAGTATGGCCATTTTTAAAGGTTTTTTAACATCCATAACTCTTTAAATAATTAATTTATTAAAAAAAAGGAAAAATTAAGGACGTACAAACAATATAGGTACATAAATATTCAGGAAAAAAATAGTTACTCTAGCAGCATTATCCAGGGAGGAAACAGGAATCCCGTAGACCCGTATTTCTGTATGGTAAATTCGTAGGTTTTCCTATTAATATTCTAACCTTTTTAATTACGCTTTTTTTGTTGGAGCGCACATTGGATAATTTTACCTTTACGACCTGTTTGTAAGCACCCGCCTCTTTATATCTTCACCCTTAAGAGGAAACACCACGGATTTTTTTCCATACAAAAATAGAGGTCTAGGGGATTTCTATTTCCTCCCTGGATAATTAGTCTAGAGTAACTATTATTTTCCACAATATTTATGGATATTGTTTGTACATCTCAATTTTTTCCTTTTTTTAATAAATTAATTATTTAAAGAGATATGGACGTTTAAAAACCTAAAAAAAATGGCCAGACTGTCCGCTATGTTTAAGTATCTAGGAAACAGATTTGGCTACAATAAACAACAAAATCAAAAAATAGGAACCTATAATAACCTCAATTCCTTTTTTAGCTAATACAGAAAAAAATATTTAAATCGGTTAAGTTTTGGAGGAGGAAACAGGAATCTCCTAAACGTCGATTTCTGGTACTTTTAATAGGTAATTTCAGTCCAAGTTGCAGTTGTCTTTGCTGGCTAGCTAAGGCACTGCGAGACAGCAATAGATTTTATAAATACCTATTTTGTATTTCTCTCAACCGTGGCGTTTCCTCTTAAGCGATAAGCAAGTATAATATGTTGTTAAATAAAACGAACAATATTCACTTAATAATTATCAGATTTATTCAAATAGACATTTATAATATTAATCTATATAATTTAATGTAGAGCTTCCAAACATTGAAATTTTTGGTATGTATCTATTTAACATTGAGTATTCAATTATACAATTGATTAAATCTAATACAATTCGTATATTATATTTCCAAACATTTAGTACACGTAAATATCATCTACAAAATTGAAAATTGAATTTAGAAATAGTATAGTTATATCAAAGTACTTACAGTTAATATACATTTACAATTCGGCAGTGACAATACAAGCCCAACGTATCCTGAGCCTTGCGCAGGTCGACATTGCTAATTACGACGCAGAAGTTCGAAAATATAATTTAGCATTCGACATAAGCATAACCAAGTGACATAGTAATGCATACCTAGTTACAGTTAGTCACTTATCAACGCTAATGTCACTAAGCTATGCTTATATTTGTCACAAGCGATGATTATGTCACTTATTGATGCTTATGTCACTTAGCGAAGCTAATGTCACTAAGCTATGCAATATTTGTGCCTAGCGATGCTTATGTCACTTAGCGATGCTTATGTCACTTAGCGATGCTTATGTCACTTAGCGATGCTTATGTCACTAGCGATGCTTATGTCACCTAACGAAGATGTCCGCTTATGGTATTAGTGACGATTATGTCTTCTTCTTTTTTTAGTGAATGGCTCCTTGGTGATTTGCCAGTTCCAGAGTGTTTTGAATAACTCTGCTTTAAGAGAATTACACTTATGTCACTTAACAATGCTATCAGTTTTCGAACTTCGTCATAGTAATTAGCGATGGCAACATGGTTAAAGACTCTGTGCTGCTTTCAACCGTTCGCGTTAGCGTAAACGAGACTTCGGATAATTTCCATGTTAAATCACGATTATCAACAATACAATAAATATTAAACAGCCAAAACTATCGTCAGATCACCGCACACTGGTACTACAGAAACCTTACATTATAAGGTTTTGTTAAATCAAATATAGTGGTTCATGATATACTGTCTATGTAAAAAATACTAACATGAATAAAGCTGTGAGAATGTTGTTGATTATCATACAGCTGATTACACAACTGTTTAAGTAAAAGTTAAGTGTTAGGTCTATTCATTCAAACTCGTATTTTTTTTATTCAAATTCTGTACAAAGACATTAAAGTATGTGTACAATATAATTGATTTCACAAAACATTATGTAAAAATTAATAAATATATTATAAATAATTTTATATAAGCTATTTATACAAACTCGTAACATAGAATTGATATTGTGCCTGCGCACCTTATGTAGGTTACGACTACATAAAAAAATCAGCCTATAAAAATAGATTGCACAACGTCATTACGAAAATATTCGTGAAAATTTCAATGCAAAACAATCTACACAAATTGTGAAGTTCGTAGAGTTGTCGATAAAACGGTAAAGTGTCTATACGAAGAGAAGTAGATTTTCACTTATTTAACATGGCTGGGATGATATTATTCTAAAAACCCCATCTGAAAAAAATACTTATCACTGAAAACATAACTCTAAGCAATATAGTTCTTCTTCTTTTTCATAGATGGCTCCGTAGCATTTTGCCAATG
This sequence comes from Celastrina argiolus, assembly GCA_905187575.2. NCBI lineage: Eukaryota > Metazoa > Arthropoda > Insecta > Lepidoptera > Lycaenidae > Celastrina > Celastrina argiolus. The sequence goes on along the minus strand of LR994601.1, from coordinate 862,100 downwards.
TCAGAGTGGTTGACAAAACAATGTTGTCGAGTTAAATGTCAATGTCAAATTTGACAACTCGACACTCGTTCGATTTTCAACTTTATTGTATTAGCTTAGTTTTTCAATAATCAGAATTTTCTTCCGACGGAGAGATTCAGAATAATTTATTCCGAGCCAAAGAACTATCGCCTCGGCTTTTCTTAGAGGTCAAACTTTTGCTAGCAGAAACTCTTACTGTAGAAGATATCATAGCCTTTAATACCTACCTATCTACGTACATATTACCATTAACACCCATTAATACGATCCAAAATTCCTGCATTCAGTTCGGACCGCGGGAAATACGCACGACAGTTCGATCTGGAATGTCAATGACAGAACGTTTTCCACAGTTTTAATCGTACGTATTTTGACAGGTAGGACAGTCCAAACCGTGGACGATTTTGACGTCGTTTAACCGTTTGGAATGCAGTCCGATGCGCGGTCTAAACTGTACGAGGGCGCTAAGCTATGTAATCTCCGCTGGATTCTTAAATAAGTGAAACCTTATTAAAAATTCTACAAAATTCCTGAAAAATGTTAGCATGCATCGTATATCGAAATACAGACTTAAAAATGTGGTACTGAAACGTGTAGTGGCCCCTTAAAAGAAATCGTTCGTACCAAGCAGCTGCTGCGCCATAGGTCATCGACCTTCCTAACTTTAAGTACATTCAATAAGATATTTCGACACATCTATAACGGGTGTGAAAAGAACAGTCACTATAACTTTGGGATGTGATTATACTACCTTTTCTCATTATAGAAATGTTTTTTTTTTTTTTTTTTACAAATATTTAAAAAAAAAATTTTTTTTTGTGTTATTGTTATTTTTGCGACAAAAAATAAGAAATGGTGAAAAGTAAATTTTTTTTTTGTCTTTGACAAAAAAAAATTAAAAAAAAATACATTTCCAAATTAACGAAAGGTAGTATAATCATATCTCAAAGTTATAGTGACTGCTCTTTTTACACCCTGTATATCTATAGATAATAAGTAGTATAACCTACGATGACAATATAGTAAATCTTTTTTATAGCGTTTAAAACATCTAAATCGGTAGATACCTATAGCTAAAACTATTGCGTTTACAGCTATATCTATACGAGGGCAGGTAAAAAATCTAACATTCAAAACTTCGATTGACAACTGACAAATCAGCAAACTTCACTTTGACATTTAAACTTTTAAAATACGAAAAAGTTGAAATGTGCCGTTTGTCAACGATTTTTAAAACAATTAAAAAGTTGAAATGTCAAATGTTTGACCTGCCCCGGTGTAGTTAACCGAAAACGGCATACCACAATCGATCCTCAGTTTTTGATAGTAAATTAAGGCATTCGGCACACCGACTATTGCTTCAATTTGTTTCAAATTTCGAACAAAGAAATATTGTCAATAGTAAACTCTAAGCTCTATGATGGCACTCTCTCTAATCTAAACAAAGGAGGGAATTTTCACAACAGGTTTTCGGATAGCCAATCGATAAACTGTGAGCAATATCAATACGTATTCGTCAGTCTTCTGAAAACCTAAATAACGAAAGTGCTATGGAATGTAACGCTATTTCCATTGCGCGGCAGTAATTCGCTAACGATAAGTGTTTACGAAAAGAACGTTCGGAATCGACCCATACCTATCATCTACTACCTAAAGTTGATCTATCCATGCGATAAAATATCCCTTCTAACTATAAATTGCGGCCCAAGATGAGGACGAAATTGCTAATTCCCTAAAGGGACGACTTGCTTCTATAAAGAGTTGATTATCTTCCCAAAAGGACGATTCCCTTCCCTAAAGAAATGATTATCTCCTCTATAGAGATGATTATCTTCCCAAAAGGTTGATCTTTTTCCATAAAAGGTTGATCTTCTTCCCTAAAGACATGATTCTTTTTAGGGCTGATGACTGTTTCAATGGATGTTGTCTCTTCACTCCAGACGTGCCTTGTAGCTGGTCTTCCAGATCTCCGCCAGGGTGACGGCGGAGTGGAAGCGGTGGAAGATGCACAGGGGCAGAGTGAAGCGTTGCACCAGGGACCAGGCCACGAATCCGTAGAAGTCCAGTTGAACCTGAAATGTTAAAATTGAATTTAACTTGAATCGTTTAGTTCAATCTACAATTTTCTGGCTTTTCTCCCACATTGACAGTTCAATCTACAGTTTGGGGGTAAGTAACAGTAGTAAGTCCGCCTGGTCAATAAGATCTTTTGTGCAATTTGACCTCGAAACAGATCAGATTTGTCAGCCGGATGGACAGCTTTCGTATTTATTTCTGCTCAGCAATCGAATTGAGCGATATTTACGAGTATTTGGACGCCTGAACGGATGTAAGTCCGTTCAGTCCAAATGACGTACTAATGTGATGGGTTTCAACCTTTATGGTGACCGTATGACTTATAAGCAAATATTACAACGTCACATTCTGTGCTCGTATTCAATATTTTGTATATCCAAACCGATTACGTTGGATCTGAAGATCGATTCTGCTATTTTAATAATACAGTCTTTATCTTATTGTACATCAAAATTGTATTCTCATAAACGCACATGACTTTCGATCACTTTATCATAACAAAATGGTTATTCTCAGTGGGCTAGGGTTGAACCGGTGGTAGCCTTTTTGTTGATTTTCAGAAAATAGCTTGTTAATTTACATTTGGAAATAAAATATTTTGATTTGATTTGGTTCACAATTCCTTGAAAGTTACGACTAAAATCTTACCGGGTTAGCCAGAACCTTCTGCGCCTCGAAAGTGTATATCAGCCACATGGTGACGTTGCAGATGAGGAGGAAGGTGACGGCCTGGCGTGCGGGCTTGCTCCTCTCCTGTTCCGGCAGGTGGACGCGACGGCGGGAGACGTCAGCGATGAACAGCAGTTGGAGAATCACCTGGAAACCGATTGCGTGCAGAATGAATATCTAGTAATAGTTTGTAGGTCTCAACTTCGGAAGCGGATACCCGCATTAGAACAGCAAAAATGTTAAGATCATTCTGTCACAGTATCACCTGGAAACTAATAGGGTTTTTAATTATCTGATTCTCTGATAAGAAAGATGACCTATGATGGCATGTAAAAATGAGTAGGCAAAATGCCGACTTTTTTATTTGGCAAGACTATGGCCACAACTGGCTAAATATCACGATGACTTGCCAGTTGCGTCGGTCAGTCGTCTTACTGTTATACAAGAATTGAGGAAAAAAGACAGCTATGATGATTTTTTATATGTTTGGGATCGTTGTTATACATTCTAAAAGTTTAGTTTTTGGTTTTGTGTTTGCTTCACATCAGAAGTCCGGTACGTTCTATCGCTATAAAATAAAATATATGATACTCACTTGGAACACACTCAGGCATCCAGTGATCATGACCAGTAAATTGGGCTCATGAGTAAAGGCTCCCATTCCTCCAGCGATCACGCTGAAGACGGCATAGATGAAGAGTCCGAAAGCAGAGACGCGTAGCAGAATATCGTTCAAATCCGATTGCTCTTCAGAACGGAACTTCAGTGATTGCACCCTGTGGAGAGGGCCGGTGTAGGAGGGAGGAATTGAACTCCATTTCATTTTTCTACCACTACATATTAGAGTTGAACCAACAAATGGTTGATGTCACAGAGTGTGCGGTTAAAACAATTGGTGATTAGTTCACAAGGGCAAGCATGAACGCTCGAAATAATATTTGGAGTGATACAAGGATAGGTGTGTGGTGTTGGTGGAAGGAAAAAAACAAAAATCAACATAAATATCAGGGGTGAACATAAAACTATAAGTATACAACTAAACAAAAATGTGAACTTAAATCAACATAAACATCAAGGGTGAACATAAGCACTAATATATGCCACTAAACAAAAAGGTGAACAGAAATATTAAAACAAATTTTCATAGGATACCACAAACTAATTTAAAAAACATGATGGTAAGTACACGGATTCAGATACTAAAAAGTTTTCAGTCATTACTATTAAAAGGTATAATGCAATGGTTCTTACCGTATAAATCCAATCAGAATGGCAAAAATGGACAGCACCATGAGAGCGCAATGGGAGACATCAGCCAGATAGATCGAGAGCCGTTTTAGTTCCTGGTGTCTTATCAGAACGAAGAATAGGATCAGACAGATGAGAGAGGCGACGAGCAGTAAGAGGCCACAGAATAGCCCCTTGGCTGCACCTGCACAATCCACTCGGTTCCCGCGCTGCGCCGCCGCTAGCGCCGCTGCCCTGCGGGACAGAACAGCCTCCAGACGTCTTTCCAGATCTTCATCATTGGCCACGCTGCAACCAAACGCGTACGGACGCGTCAATTAGGTTAGCGTTGGGATGCATGATAGTGATGATAGAAAATGGGGATTCTATGCTCTAAGCATTACTGTTTTAATGGTTAGGTCAAGTTAAAGTATTCTAGTATTAAATAATCCAAATGGAAGATACTAGGTTAAATGTCAATAGGATTAATCTAAATGTTAGGCTACTTTTAATGAAGGCGTTGGTTGCAACTGAAGGATGCGGAATAATAATAAAAACAAATTTTACCTCGGGTATCGTCCAATGTGCTTCCACATGACATAGATAACGGCAGCTCCGATTAAGGAGTATTCGATGATGAACGGATATAAGTAAGGTGCGGAGTCGGTAACGATGGTGCCCATGATAGGGTTTCGGCCACAGACGGTCGTATTATCGATATTGGCAATCAACGCAGCCGGGTTCAAACCATCAAACGATTCAAAGAGTTCCGTGGAATTGTTTGCTGAAATGAAAAATGAAATTAAATTACTAAATCTAAGCACGTTATATTATTTAATGTGACATCATAATATATCTAATAAACGCATGCTTAAAAATAACAACAAATAACTAACTCGGAAGGAGACAGTGCACCTAGACCTACAAAGAAAAAAAAAACAAGACGCAAATAATAAGTGCAGCGGCAGAACCAACTGAAGACGACACTCCATCGACAAACCTGGTGAATGAGGTGGTTCATCAACGCGGTACGTATCAATACTGTTGCCCCAATCGTCTTTAACAGTCGCGTAAGACGGGGTAGATGATGTTAAAGCCGACATCGTGGATACAATAGGTTTCATGGTTGTGGTATAAAGCCACTGGAATACTTCGAGCATGGCCGTCTGAGTCTGAGTCCCCTTCTCAGCTTCGGTCAACGGTGCAACAGTAGTGGTGGTCGTGAACGGATTATCATTCGGCCACGAATCTTTAAAGTCACGCCCGTAAGCCGTATCGTACCCTACAGTGCTTTTGATCGCGTCTAAGAATTTGGATTTCTGAGCGAAACCACCGTTATAATATGAGGGAGTAGTAGATGCTGAAATGTTATCGATATTAAATACAAACATGCAATGAATAGCTAAATGGTTAGTATCAGATAGAATATTGAAAGATTCTAGACACACATGAATATATTTTTGTCATTTTACCTGTTGTAGTTGGGACTGATATGGTGGTGGTGATAGCGTTAACTACTTGCTCCCCAGCAGCCTTGACGGCAATAGCAGCAGACGAGCCAACCGTGGTGGCTGCAGTGGAAGCAGCCCCGAAGACCTTGCCGGAATGTCTCAAGGTGTGTTTTCGGATGACTCCTGAAAATCAATGCTTTATTAAAGTCCACTCAATTGGTGTATGTAGAGAGGAAAGGATAGATTCTTACTTCCAAGCACGCCCTCACCAGGCACTCCTTGCGGGTTCCGAACGTGGAAATCTGTGATCTCCTTAAGAGACTCCAGCACCAGGGTACGTATCCATACACAGATATTGGTAGCCACCACATGCATCAATCCAAAACGAGCGATGACCTTGAATCTGTGGATGTTCAACTGAAATGGAAATAGAAAGATGTCAGTTTACAACATTACGCAAAATCAACTACAGACCATTTAAGGAAAATATGATTTTCTAATTATGTATAGTCGTTTAAGCAAATAAAGAGTCTTTTCTTGAAGTTCAAAATCTTGATGGAATAGCAGCTGTGCTCTGCTTAAAGAGGGATTTGAGGGGACTCTGAGGTAAAATAACTCTAAGCTGACTGTAATAATAAAATGAATCTACTACTGAAGTCCTGAAACTGTCATGCAGCTAATTAAAAATAATAATTTTACTAAGAAAATAATTCACAAAAAATATACACATTTTTGTGATTGAGCAAATATACATGTCAATTGGCTTACCCTTGAATTCATGAATATGAAATACATCTGCATAAAGGTGAACACCATTTGGAGTACTGGATTCACGCCTTTCAATATCAAATAGCAGGGAGAGTCGAGAGGCAATTCAAAGAATGTGCCAAACTCCAGCCCATTGTATATCATCGTGCCGAGGCCAAAAGCTGCAATCACGAGAGGTCTTAAGTATTTATTGCATTGTTCACATCTGTCAGTGTTTCGGTTCAGTTGGAATTATAATATTAAGTCCCGATGTCATCAACGCTTGTTAGTTTTAACGGCTTGTTAAAATACCATGCCTTCTCATTAATTGGCAGGATATATGAGAGGAATAACATTATAACGGGTGTAAAAAGAGCAGTCACTATAACTTTGGTATAATATGATTATACTACCTTTTCTCATTCTAGAAATCTTTTTTTTTGTTTTTTTTTACAAAAATTTCAAAAAACAAAATTTTTTTTTTATTTTAGAAATCGTAAAAAGGAAAAATTTTTTTTTTTGTTTTTGACAAAAAAAAAAATACATTTCTGAAATGAGGAAAGTATTTATCGTATCTCCAAATTATAGTCACTGCTCTTTTTACACACTGTATAATGAAGCCTTAACTTCAATTTGTGTTGCTAAAATTAGCACTTAATTCGCATAGTAATGATTACAGCTATGTGGAATATAGACACGTGGGATCAGCTAAAGCTTATGATTCTATACAAACCATTCGGAGATATTTACAAAAATCTCGTAGACGTAGACCTATCTATCTCAAAGAGTTAGCATCGCCACCCAGCAAGGAAACTTTAATTCAAAAAGACCCATGGTGTCCTGCCAGGCAGGTTACAAGCAGGACGACGTAAGTCCTAGTTGTAACTACATTTGTAACCATTTAAGTTTCTTGTAGTTTTAGTTTGCTAATAGTTTTGAAATGGCTCATACTACTGTGGTAAAAAGGATCTAAAATATTGTCATGTGAAGATCTTGCATTTCAATCATAATTTAATCCATAAATACCTAGGTGGTGGGCCATTTATGGAAGTGTCTTCACTTTCATTTCCTTACCAATAGCTCCAATTCTCAAAAAGAAGCTGCCATGGCTATGGTCGTTCTGCGAGGTTTTTCGTCGACGATTCGGTCTTGCCACGGGACCAGCTTCCAACTCCACCACATCTTGTTGCTAATAAAAAAAATATATATTTTATCCTCCATCAGATATACTTGTTACAGGCAAACCAAACACTAACAGAGTAGTATCCTGACAACCATCTTTTTGTTGGTAATTAATTGTAATACTTTGATCATTGCATTGCTTTGAAGTAGTGACTTTGCATTGAAAATTAGATATACAGCTGGTCATAAGGTATATGAGCGTGCGTCTTATAATAGTACTGCTTGTTTTCACCCCGCACCCTAGTTTTAAGGGTCCCTTAGCGACCATTAAGAGTACGTCAGCCGAATATTAAACCGCTAATAAAAGTTAAGAGCCCTCTTCACATGCTGGCAGTGTCACAGTTGGTAAGGACAGCATGTGACTTGATGCCACTCAAATTTACCACTCAGCAGTCAACCGAAAATCTTTTCTGACAAATCAATTTCACCAATACCTATGTGCAACCATGGTTCTTAGGATATAGGTGACATAATATAAACGTTGATAAGTTTTACCTTAAGAGAATGTATCTCTTGATAGACGCCAGAAGATCCTTACGACTACTTTTCCATCAGTAATGAGCGGGATTCCGTTGCATGGAGTGTGTTTTTCAAGAACCAATATAATCGCTTCATTTACCTCAGCAATTATGTTGGTTCTTGAAAAACACATTCCTCGCAAACACGTCTATTACAGTTGGAAAAGTAGACAGAAACTAGGGTGCGATGAAAACGAGCATAAGTATTTCAGAAATAATCGTGTTCAGGGTTTAAGAGTTGTTATAGCATTCGGATGTTTCTAAAAGCGAGTCTACAGCACAAAGCATCTAATAATTCAACAGCAGCACATCCAAAGCAAACAACAAGCAGGGTCGTAACCTCACCTGCTCGAAGGCATACAATTGCGCCATTTGTAATTGCTGTTGACGAACTTTATCGCGCATCTTACGCGGGTACACCTCCTGCCCGGATGACGAAAAAACAAAATGGTCGGCATAAACAAAAAAGGGATCATGCGCCATGTCCTATAGACAATCCATCGTGAAAGCTAATTTGCTAGTGCTGAACGTAAAATCACATTGAATCGTGTTAACACAGCAACAAAAATGGGTGATATAAACTAATCTGGATGTGCTGATGGAATATAAATGATGCAATTTACCTGGAATTGACTTTGTTTCTTATCTTTGGCTGCTTTGTCTTTGTCTTCCTTTCCATCTTTGTCCTTGGATTTTCCGTCCTTCTTATCTTTCTTGCCGTCTTTGTCCTTTGCGTTTTTACCTTCTTTGTCTTTGGCTTTCTTTTCCTTTTCTTTCTTTTGCTTCTTTTCCTTCGGCGGGGGTTTTGGTTTGGGGGGGCTCCCGCTGCAGCATGCGCTTTCTGGATATTTTTATGGAATGTTATTTGGATGTTGCAATAAGAAAATATACAAATCTATAAAGAAAATAATTCAAGATTATGATTATGATTCGCTTTTATGACTTACGAAGTTCGAAAATGTATAGGAATTTGACATGAGCTTCGCTGACACAAATTCGCGTGACTTTTATCGAACCTTATGTCCAATCCCATACATTAATGTTTTCAAACTACATCAATAACGATTGAATCTTGAATTAGGGCCCCAGGTTAGTTGACAACTGGCGTTCAAAATTAGACCAAGTTTAATTTTTATACCATGTACAGCGACGAAATGCAATGGAAGGTCAGATTAATTTCCCTATCACTGCTAACCTCATCCACCGAGAAACTGTATATGCATAGAAAATTGTTCAAACATATGCCGTGACTTTGAAAACAACTTAAAAACGACGGTATAGACTTTTCGAACACTTTTATATTGCAAGTCTCCGATACTGACCTTTTTTTATTTAAATTCTTTATTAAGGACTTGGTTCACAAAGAGAAGCGACCATGTCGTCCTCATAGGGCTACAAAATCAAATACTTATAAAAAACTTCTTACATATAGACTATCTTTAACTAATTTATACAAACATATAGCATCACTAGCTATAGGCATTGACAATGCAATATTAGAACCTCGTTTTTAAACATAGATTTATTGGCTATAGAACTCCTAAATAAAAAAAATCAAAAAATAATAATCTGTGACGCAGACCCTGTAAGCTAGTGCTGCTTAAGATTATGTTGTGTTCACATACTTAGGGATATAGTCATACCCCGCCAACTTCCCCCGGAGCTGGCAGGGATACGTAACGTATTTCCCCACCCTTAAAAAAAAAGGATATAGTCTAGACTATAAGGATATAACTAAAAAAATTTTTGTACTAATTTTGGCTTTATTCTGTTTTGTGTACCAAATAAAAAAATAAATAAAAGAAAATAAAAATGATTCGTTCCGGACAAACTCCACTGTAATGTGGTAGACATATAAACTAATATTATAAAGCGGAAGAGATTGTTTGTTTGTTTAAACGCGCTAATCTCAGGAACTACTGTTTCGATTTGAAAAAATATTTTTTTGTTGGATAGTCCATTTATAGAGGAAGGCTTTAGGCTATATAACATTACGCTGCGACCAATAGGAGCGAAGCGTCAGTGAGAAATGTTGCAAAAACGGGGAAAATTATTCACATTTGGGGACTTTCGTTGCATGCGCTGCTTATACGGCTTAAGTCAGTCAAAAACCACGCGAACGAAGTCGCGGGCACAGCTAGTCTTCAATATTGCTATAAACATCACAGTTTGAAGATCAGTCCTCCCCACGATACTGACCTTGAAGAAGGAAGCAGAACACGTACAGCAGGAACAGTATGCTCATGCCATAGAGGTAGGTGAAGAATCCCTCATAGTAGTACAGGGGGAGGTTGTGGGTTATGACGTCACTGATGACATAAGCGACGCACACCACCACCAGCAGCTTCGCGTAGATGAAGCTCGAGATGATGAAGAGCGATGTTCTGTGAAAGAAGGGAATGAAATTAAAAAATATAGCCAATAGTATACAGGTAAAAAGATCAGTGGCTATACGTTTTTCAGATTCAAGAAACTTGAATTTTGAATTTTTGAATTTTGAATGATCAACTAACGTGGCATTCAAATCAACAACCCGTATTGAACGCTGATTGGTGGAACATTATCAGACAGAAAGGAACGGACAGATATTTTATAATTACATCCCATTCGCTCGCTGATTCAAATCGTATGTCAACTAATCGGTGTCTTTGGTGAATTAACCTTATCTGTGGAATTTTAACAAATCTTGCAAGTGCGAGCGTGATGTAATTATATATGTCCGTTCCTTTCTGTCTGATGTTCCACCAATCAGCGTTCAATATGGATTGTTGATTTGAATGCCATGTTAGGGCGTGTTCCTTTAAGCGCTCTTTTTACACTGAACGCTCAGATCATTCATAACGCACACAGTCGTTTCTTTAGCACAATAATGAAATTTTCGATCTGAACGTTTCAACAAACTTTACTGCTAGTGGAACGACTGACAGATGTCAAAATTTAACATTTCCTTTTTATCTCATAAATTCTATTTATATTTTAAATCAACAATAATAACTACATTATAAAAGAATCTATAATAAATTTGCTCGATCCATAACTTAAAAATAACATCGAGATCAGTGAAATCTAAGTAAACGTCAAAAACAAGATGGGATCATTCTGAGCGTTTTGAACAGTTTTTGACAGCTGACACCTGCTTGTGGAACACGAGTAAGAACAGTTCAAAACGATCCTAATGATTCTTTAACGTGCTAAAGAAACGCGAATCTGAACGAAAAAAACGTTATTTTCGTTTACTATCAGCTCCTGGAACACAGGGTTAGTTGATCAAATGATCAATTGAATAGCGTTGGGTGAACCGGGGGTAAGTTGAACCCCAGACTTCCGTCTAGGCAAGTTTTCGTCGAGAAAAATGCACGGTTACCGTGGGATTGCGTGCGCACAGTCGACCAACATCTAATAAAGACTCCATAAAGGCTAACGATGTATAATATACTACTATTATATCTTTGGGATAGGATTTAAATCTTATTCTAGATATTATGTTTTTTTTCGCCAATAAAAAAAAGGCGTTTCACTTTTTACAATTTAAGCTTATTTATATATCTACTTCTTCTATTCTTCTTCTTATATCTTATATATAAAAATGAATTGCTGTTCGTTAGTCTCACTAAAACTCGAGAAGAGCCGAACCGATTCGGATATTTTTAGTCTTGAAATATTCGTGGAAGTCCAGGGAAGGTTTAAACGGGTTGTATGCTAGACAAAGTGGGCACGGGTCACCTAGTTTATTAATATAAATAAATCAAAATTCAGAACTAATACCATTGCTCACTCAAAGCTTAAAAAGTTTTATTAAAAACGATTACTTTAGATGATCAACGCTTTAAAAATGGCCGCTATACAGAAACAGGCACATTTTCCTTTCATTCTACGTTCTGTCAAAGTATTATAGTATAAAGCTTCGGAGTATAAAGCTCATACAAGGCGTATTGAAAAGTGCGAGCTTATAAAGGCTTTTACCCGAGTGAAAGCTTCCATATTTTCCGTTGCGTGCTTTTTACAAGTTCATTTTTACTTTTACACGTTACAAAAATTCTACGCGCCTCTATCACGCAATTGGAGGGTTTAATTATGTTTTTTTAATGTCATTCAAATGCTAACTAATATTTTAAACGCGAAAGTAACTTTATCCTTGCTAACTCTGTTAGCTACCACAATCGAGAGTTCCATCCAAGAAATTATTGGACGTCTCATCAAAATGAAGGTACTCACGAAAAATTTGCTTGATATTAATCAAGTGAAAACCATGTATGGGGGAACCCTGACTAAAATACGAGAACATGATATTTTTAACTGTGATTATAAAAATAATGTTATTGTCCAGTGGTCGTTACAGCTGAAATGATGATAATGGCGGCTAGTTTAATTCAGGAGTGTGTATATTACGCTCATGTTTCAAGTGGCCGTGGTGGCGGGTCACGGACGGGAGAGTTGAAATGTAAAAAGGTTTGAAAGGGAAAATTATGTCAATGACGCTACTTACATGAAAACGTAGCGAGTTGTATGTATAGCAGGGAATTCGCAAGACGGACATGCCTGCAGGACTACAGGTATGTCCGACACATTAGGTTCGTCGCCTCCATGGTCTAGTGGTTCAGAGCTTCACTCTCGACCCGGAGGTTTCGACTTTCGATTCCCGCGTTGGAACAACAAAAAATGTAGTTTTCAAGTTTGGTTAGGACAATGCAGGCTGATCACCTGATTGTCTGACAAGATGATCCATTCGCCGGATGGGCATGGGCGGTTTACCGTCCCGTCCGTGTGCTGGGAGCATGAAGCTCAGAATTTTTCAGCTTATAAAAGCTGAAAAATTCTATAGCCCTAGTATAAACTATAATGAAAATCTGGCATTCACGGGCTCTGGCTCTATTAGACATTACCGTACTCGGTATAAAGGTACATACATAATAACATCACCCTTTTTTGTCAGTCGGGTAAATATGTCATGTTGCTCGTTATATTTTTACATTGAAAACTGCGAAAGCACTTTATATTCAGAGTTCAAGCCGCCATTAATAAACCGCGCCTATACTTGATGAAGTAAGTCTCTAATCTCAGATGAGCATTTTTATTGCCCAAGTGTGTGCGCAATACACAAGGACATTATCTCCTCCTTTGCATTGTCCTAACTAAACTTGGAAACATCACTTTTTCAATACCAACAAACATTGTTCCTCCGTGGGAATCTAACCCACGACCTCCGGGGAGAGCTGGGAAGCCGATAATAATATAATAGGTGTAACATAAATAAGTGATAATACTTTAGCAGGGACAACATTAGAAGTAACCTATAAAAAAAAAGGTGTGTGTGCGATTCACACACGATAGAAGTGAAACTTCAGTAAATCGACAAAAGAATGAGATGAATATATATAACAAGGGTAGGATAATTACAAAGTTTAATTGTTCAAAACGCCAATATACATACACACCGACATCTGCTATCTCGCTCTGGCTCACTAATTACAGGCGACTATGCTTAGAAGACGGGAGTGGGGACGCTACGAAGTATGACACAAAGAGGAGAGACCGATAATATAAAATAGTATGTATATTTCTGTCTCATTCTTTTGTATTTGTGTCTCTTACCTGTCGTTTTTTCCGTTTCATCCGGTTTGAAATCACAACGATTAAGAAGTTTCACTTCAATAAGAAATGGTAAAAAGTAAAAAATTCATTCTAGTTTTTGACAAAAAAATATATTCCAAAATGATAGCATAATCGTATCTCAAAGTTATAGTGACTGCTCTTTTTACACCCTGTATTTATATGAACCCTATATCATCTTTGCCTCGTTTGGTTTGCTCATCCCAGTCGTAACCGACGTACAAAGACATACGGGTGCATTGTGTTTTCAATCTGCATTGTGAAGCTCTCTACATTATGACTGATCTGTCTAGTTATACATATAACATAATCTATCTACTGAGACTATCACCCGGTTTCCCGAACGCTATTCAAATGAATGATCAACTAACATGCCATTCAAATCAACAACCCATATTGAACGCTGATTGGTGGAATATTATCAGAGAGGAACAGACAGATATTTTATAAGCTCGCTCGCTGATTCAAATCGTATGTCAACTAATCGGTGTCTTTGGTGAATTAACCTTATCTGTGGAATTTTAACAAATCTTGCAAGAGCGAGCGTTATGTAATTATAAAATATATGTCCGTTCCTTTCTGTCCGGTAATGTTCCACCAATTAGCGTTCAATATGGGTCGTTGATTTGAACACCGGGGGTTACGCCCGGTTTTCAACACCCCGCCCGAAGCGATGTTCACCAATGAGCGTTCAGATTAGCTGATTTGACCAATTGATCAATTTGATCAGTCTTTCAGTAACCGGGCGTTAGTCTCAATAGATAGATCATGATCGTGAGACCCTAGCAACTTAATATAATATCTAATAATATCTATGGACGCTTCACACCACGTCAATCTGGCCCTGTGCTAAGTATCCGAAGAACTTGTGTTACAGGTACCAGACAACGGAAATATATTTAATACTTTTATACTATACACAAGTTTAAGATTTTTATTATATTATACACAAATTTAATACACATCCATGACCCAGGAACATTGATAACTTTTTGTTCCCTCGGCGGGATTCGAACCCGCGACCTTACGTTCGAGCACCAACGCGCTCAACCAACTGCTCTACGGAGGTCGTCAATATGTAATGTATAATACTTAATATGTATTGTAATGTAGGTATGATACTGACTAAATATTTTTCTTTTATTTTTATTCAAATATTTCAGTATTGAAATAAACTGAAAACAAAGGATTATTATAATGTCCTATTTCCTGGTTTCCAGGATTCTGCCTAGCTCGTTTACTTGAGTAGCCTCTCCACACGTTCCCGGAACAAAGGAGTCTACTTAAGTATTACTTAATGTCTACAGTACTTCGTGTTTCCTATAGTTAACTTTAATATTTTATAATAATTATTTTTAAGTAAATATAATACTTCTAAAGTATTAACAATTATAATAAAACATCTTTAGGCCGTGTTTTACCAAACAATGTTAAATTTAACACCATGTTCAAATACCATGCCATCTCATTCATTGACAGGAAATACGGGAGGGATAACATGATATTTAACATGGCGTTAACTTTAACATCGCTTGGTGAAATACGCCCTTAACTTAACTACGTAAATTATATTATAGCTTATTACTAGATCTACATATTATACTCTATTACATTTTAAAAGCAAACACCACTAACCTTCCTTCGCCAGGTTAAAAAAGCTATTAAAATTTGTGAAATATGTACACAAAATAAAAACTACTAGGCCAAACTATTTAAATTTTTTATGGGACCAAATAGCAGATATTTAGCGTCGACTAAAAAAAGGATCAAGCAAATCGGATAATTAACCTCAGAGTAATCGGTGTTCATACATTCAGCTCTTTAACCTGTCTTCGTAAATTATAACAGGTGTAAAAATAACAGTCACTATAACGTTGGGATATAATTATACTAAACTACCTTTTCTCATGCTAGAAAAGTATTTTTTTTTTACAAAAATATTTTTTTGTTTTTTACAAATAATAAGTATATAAAAAAATACATTTCCAAAGTGAGGACATGTAGTATAATTATTGTATCTTAAAGTTATATAGTGGCTGATCTTTTTACACACTGTATAACCTATTTTACATTAGCAACTACTTTATGAATAACTTTTCTTTAAAGTGTAAAGTGTAGTTAGCTTTTAAGTATTTTAAATATGTATGTTAGTCTTAAGGTATTTATATTATGGGCCTGCGTAGCCCGAAATAAATGGCATTTAATTTTATTTAGATATAGTTTTTTACATATAGCCTTTTTTATTACTTGTTTAGTTTATAGTTTAGATAATAATAATTTACCTAAAATAGTTTTTAATTTATATATGTTATTTTTGTTATTCTTGATAATAAATTATTTTTTAAATTTTAATTTAATTTAATTTAAATAATTTTTAATTTTAATTTAATTTAAATAAAATCGCTAACAAAATTCATAATTCTTTTTACTGTCGTATTAAAAAAAACATACTTTTTAGATGGTTTCGGCTGCACACATTTCAGCTCCATCTCCTTGTTGGCGGTATTATGCTGTTCAGCGATGGCGGTGTCGGACCCCTGCTGCCGCTGACCTACAGGCAGGGTCGCCATGTTGTCCACCTCGACTTCCACCGTCGCCACCTTCACTTCAGCCTCCGTGGGCTGGCGCTTATCCTTCATTGCACATACGGTCTTTCCAGTAGACCGGGCGAGGGACGGTCTTTTGCGAAAGACCGGACGAGTCTTTCCGGAAAACGGATACGGTCTTTCCGTGAGACCGACTTGCGGTCTTTCCGGAAGACCGGGCGCGAGGTCTTTCCGGGTCGAGGGACGCGAGTTCCGGGAGTAGACCGGACGGGACGAGGCGCGGCTCTGTCTGGACCGTGCGCGGTGCGAGTTGCGCAGTACTGGAAGCTGCGCTCTCGTGATAGGGTCGCCACTCCCCAAATTCTCTCCCCTAACAGTGATGCAAGGGTACAGCAATTGAAAATCAATAGTGCATTTTGTGTTTACGTGATTTGGTTGCGTTGTTTTAATATGCTGTAATGTTGGACGATTTTCGCAATGTAATATGTATGTTTGTTTGTTTTATCGTAACTAATCTGATTTTAAAGAAAAATGTGTCAATGGATTATTAATTAAAGTAACACAGGTTATATATACAATTTACGTAGGCGGGTTATAGTTTTTTTTTACCTAAATTGAAAATTGATCTTTTTTTGGAACTCTTTATGATTTTTTTTAAATTATTATTTACATCCTTTAACAAAGATATATTAGGGAAAGAGAAGCAATTAAATAAACGAGAATCAAACCTACTGTTATTGTACATAGTGAGTGATATTTTTATCTAAAAAAAAAATTCTAAGATATATTAGTATTCTGAACTCTTTCTCTTTATAAACTACTAGCTGACCCGTGCCCACTTCGTTGAGCATGGAAACCGTGTAAACCTTCCCGGGACTTCCACGAATATTTCAAGACCAAAAATAGCCGAATCAGTTCAGCTGATCGTGAGTTTTAGCGAGACTAACGAACAGCAATTGATTTTTATATATGCCTATGTTACTCAGTAGTAATGTAGCTTTCTAATGAAAAAACAATTATTTAAATCGGTCCAGTACTTTTTGAGTTAAGACGTTACATACAAAAATACAAATTTTTCCTCTTTATAATATTAGTGTAGAAAAATGAAAATGTGAAAATTAAACAAAATGCGCAAACATTCGTAGGTTTTGTTTCACATCGATTATGACTCCTTTGTAAGACATGATTATTATAACACTATTTTGCACGCCTAATAAAAAAAAAACAATTTTAATGCTCTCATAAAGTATTATATAAATACTAGCTGTCTCGGCAAACTTCGTATTGCCTTATTAATTAATTGCTTGACATACTGACTGCAGCGCCACCTATCGGTTCCAATTGTAAATCTAAACCATTCTCGAATCTCCACGAACACACACAAAAAATTTCATCAAAATTGGTCCAGTTCTTTAGGAGGAGTTCAGTCACATACACACGCACACAAGAAATATATATATTAAGATAAAAGTAAATTACAATAACATAATAAATCGACACCAAAATTTTTTTAGAAATTGTCGTTATATACTTACGCAAAGTCAAAATTTTGGAAAATCGAGTTGGGAAATTACATGTATGTCTATAACTTGCACTAAATCAAATAAATAAAACAAAGAAAGAAAAATTTATAGGCGAAAATACAATTAATATAATATGTACCGAGTTACAAAAAATATTTTAAAACACTTTCCTGTAAAATACGATTTTATAAGTTAGCATAAAGATAGCACAAAGTAGATAATAACAGAGACACGACCTAGTACTAGAAAATGGTATCACCCTAATACTGGCAATTCGACTGGCTATTTTTGTTTTCTT
The DNA here is from genome assembly GCA_905187575.2 of Celastrina argiolus. Taxonomy (NCBI): domain Eukaryota; kingdom Metazoa; phylum Arthropoda; class Insecta; order Lepidoptera; family Lycaenidae; genus Celastrina; species Celastrina argiolus. Next base: position 844,232 of record LR994601.1, on the reverse strand, counting down.
AATTTCCAATAGATAAGGGGTGAAGTCCAGGCACATTCCGAAAACCAACATCTAGCGCCACTATTGGAAAATACTATTCACTAATTTCGTTTCGTATCTTCGTATTTTCGTATATTAATTAAGGAGTTGAATTTAGCTTAATGTGATGTTATACTTATGCTTATAATTATATTTTGAATGTCAATATTTGTACTTAATTCGGCATACTTACATTTTATAATTTACAACGTTAATAGTAGTGCCATGCAATTTTTTGGTATTAAACATAGATTGTACGGTATGGTAGGCATAGTATAAATTGCTGGTGTCGAAATATTAAAAAGTATATACCTACATACAATATTTTTTAAAGGTCTCTAAAGAGGGTAACAATTAAAATTGTTTTTTATATATCATTATATTATTTATGTACTAGTGTACTTGTGTGTTGTTTATTCTTTGTAAAGAATACACTAAATTATACTAATAATTAATATTTCTTATAATATTTGTTGTTTTGCTTTCTGACGTCTATTTCTCCTTTATTTCTACTCTAGAACCGTCTGTGAAAACTTGTAATTGGCCTTCTTGTGATATTATGTTAAAACTATCCTGTACGATCTAGCTGTAAGTTTTCCTAAAAAAATAAATAAAAAATATATATATACATTTGTGTCAACCCTAGCTTCGGCGGCGCGCGGTCGATACAGACGCGTCCCCGCGAGGGAGGCTGCGCTGTGCGCGACCGACCCACTGACCCGGCCCTTATCCGAAAACCTTCCTGAACTGTGTGTGACAACCCTAATTCCACTCTACTCTACTTAACTACAACACATTACGTGTACCCTAAGTGGACATCAAGATAGCGTGGTACCTGCCTAGATCATAGATCATTGACCCCAATTAAATTTAACGAAATTTTCGATTTTTCTTGCTGTCCGTGGGGTGATGGAAATAATAGCACCTCCACATCAGGCTCCACGAGCCACCTCTTCGCACCTTGCGGGTAAACCTTTGCCCAAACTGTGTGTCACAATTCACAAACCTGATTTCACTCTACTCTACTTAACTACAACACGTTACCTGACAACCCTGCACTAGTTTTATCCTGCACTACTATTTGTGGACAATGGATCCAGATAGCGTGGTACCTGCCTAGATCATAGATCATTGACCCCAATTAAATTTAACGAAAATTTTGATTTTTCTTGCTGTCCGTGGGGTGATGGAAAGAATATCACCTCCCCATCAGGTTCGTGGTGTGCCAGAGTAAGAATACCACCTCCTCACCCCTTGCGGGAAAAACCAAACTGTGTGTGACAACCCTGATTTCACTCAACTATACTTAACTACGACACATCACGTGACAAACCTAAGTGGACATCGAGATAGCGTGGTACCTAGATCATTGAATAAATTTAACGAAAATCCCGATTTTTGATGCTCCATGTAGTACCGGAGTAATAGCAACTCATGAACCATCTTCCCGTGGCTGTCGTAAAAGGAGACGAGGGAATATACAGAGTGTAAAAATAACAGTCACTATAACTTTAAGATACTATTATACTACCTTTCCTCATTTTGGAAATGTATTGTTTTTTTGTCAAAAACTTTTTTTTTTCTTTTTACTATTTCTTATAACGTCGTAAAGTATTAAGTACATTAATATAAAGATCCGTCTCTACAATCAATGTACTTAATACGTTACTACCTTCATCGATTCATGTCTTCAATTGAAATTCGATCAAATTAATATGCCATTATTAGATTAATAATTAATAAATTAATGGCACATTGAATCCGAGTGTACATATTACGTGGCAACCCTGACCAATGCATCAAGATACCGTGGTACCGTGTTAGAGCATCGACCTCAATTGGACATTCAAAACAAACGGAACTAAAATGGCGGTCAAACGAAATGGTTTGGAGCTATCGTCTGCTTCCGATAGATGGCTCGTGAGGCGGATGAGAAAACCGGCCAAGTGCGAGTCGGGCACGTAGGGTTCTGAGCACGACATTAAAAATATATTTTTTAGTGGTATTGGAGGCAGATTTTTTTGTTCTGTTGTTTATCCGACAACGACGCAGACAAAAGGAAGGGTAATGTTTTTGACAATAATAAGTATGTTTGTTCCATCGCAGCGTCTAAACTGCTAATTCGATTTTAATGATAGAAGTGTCAGAAGATTAAAAGTAATAATAGCTCCCCTTACCGATTTCGGTGTCGGTGGCCGGTTTCATTGAAACCGGGCCAGCTACGCAGGAGTTATTTTATAGTGCCCAAGTGTGTGCGCAATACTCAGAAGCACTCTCTCTTCCTTTTACTCTCATAACCCAGTGGGACGGTAAACCGACACGACTAGCGAGAGATCAGGCGCAGGACCGACTTTTTACATGCCCATCCGACGCATGGATCATCTTTCTTGTCAGACAATCAGGTGATCAGCCTGCGTTGTCCTAAGCAAACTTGAAAATTGATTTTTTGTTGTTTCTAAACGGGAATCGAACCCACGACATCGAGGTCACCCTTCGCTCTCGAACCACTAGACCACGTTTGGTTTATAAGAGCTCCCTTGAATATACAGGGTGTAAAAAGAGCAGTCACTATAACTTTGGGATAGGATTATAGGATCTTGACTGACTCTAGAAATTATTTTTTTTCATCATCTGTTTTTTGTAAAAAACATTTTTTTTTTGCAATTTTTGCCCTAGTACGTAATGCACGTCTTACGCGTGCTATTGACCTCTCAGCGTAATCAGCTGATCACTGTGTTGTGCACGTTGTACATTGCCTATTGAAAATTTTAAAAATTTTATAACAGTGTATTAAAAGCAAATGACTAGTACACATGGATATATCTTTTGCCTGGTTGTTACCCCACGAAGTTATAGTGACTGCTCTTTTTACACCCTGTAGGTATATATTTTTTTGTATTTGTATTTATAGCGACAACAGAAATACATCATCTGTGAACATTTTAACTGTCTAGCTATTACCGTTCTTGAGATACCTAGTGACAGACAGACGGACAGCGAAGTCTCAGTAATAGGGTCCCGTTTCTACCCTTTGAGTCTGGAACCCTATAGAACACTGCACATTGCATAAAAGTGTCAAAATTAACAAGCTCTCGAGTTAATGAGTTTCCAAATCTCCAGCGATTAGCAGACTTAACATCATTAGATGCGACACATCAGGTGTCATGTCATGTCAACATCAGTAATAATCATCATCACCATTTCAGTCCATTACTCGACCTATGGCTTATGAAAGTATTTCCTTTTGGCATGGCCTACCATCCCATACAATCTATGTTTAATACAAAAAAATTGCAATAGATGTCACTACTATTAACGTTTGTAAATTATAAAATGTAATTATGCCGAATTAAGTACAAAAATTGACATTAAAATTAAAGATAAGCATATTTTTTAAGCATAACATCACATCAAGCTAAATTCAACTCTTCAATTAAGAAGGAGATACGAAACGAAATTAGTAATTAGTATTTTCCAATAATGGCGCTAGATGGCGGTTTCCAGAATGTGTCTGGAAATCGAAGAAAACAAAAACAGACAGTCGAATTGCCAGTATTAGGGTGATACCATTTTCTAGTACTAGGTCGTGTCTCTGTTATATTGTGCTATTGTTAATAATTTTCAAAACGGGAGCGAAAAATCGATTAAACAACACTCACTTGGCTCTTTGGGTGGTGGGGTTAGAATATTCGAATAATAACTCAAAACTTGTTAACATTGAGTATTACATTACGGACACAGTCCCACACATTAACGATCATCATGTTTTCGATATCGCGATCCACAAAGGTAAAAGCGCCATCTAGTTTGAACATTGGTAACTAAACTTACATATTATTTGAACTTAAACCTTGATAGTTTTAGTTAATTCGACAATTATTACTTTATTAATTTTTTTAAGACAATGTCATATTCCTATTTTTAACTTAACAGGTGTCGATAGATTTGTTTACTGTGACACTGAAAACAAAGATGTAGGGTTTTATTCTTCTACAGGGCCTGTTCCAGGAGACGCTCTGAACGTTCAGATCATTCATAACGCTGACGTTGACAGCTGACAGTGCCTGTGAAAACAGTTCAAAACGATCCTAAACAGTGTTAGGCCCTGTTCATCTTCCTAACTCTAAACGATCTGAACGTTTTCGTTCATATTTGCGTTTCTTTAGCACTGTTTAGGATCGTTTTGAACTGTTCCACACGCACTGACAGCTGTCAATTTCAGCGTTATGAATGATCTGAACGTTCAGAGCGCCTCCAGGAACACAAGGTAAATATCGTCTTATTTTACCTTGCTTGGTCCAGGCTCCTGCCCCAGATCAGCTCTCAATTAACTACGGGTTCATTTGTGCTTGGCATTTGTCCGACGCTTCCGAGTTAATTAAAAACTCTGAGATCTTAATTATAAGCTTTTGGAGTTTTTTAGACAAAACATCAGGATTTTTCATCCGATATTGGATGATTCCGGGCTACACTAATACTTTTTGTAACCGACATTTTTATAGTTGAAAAATAGAACATACTGATTTCATACGTCTTACAAAAGTCGGTCATGTTAGTGTCGATGAAAAATCGGTCAAGAAAAAAGTACCTATCTATTATCTTAGAGTAACCTCTTAAGGTACGACTCCACCAAAATACTGTTCAGAACATTTGTTAGCCAACATTTTTTTCAGAATTCCAGCTGTGCCAATTTGTGTGTGTTCCAATTTGTTAATGTTGCGTTAGCGAGTCCACCGGAACAAACATCTGTTACGCACAATGTTCGCAACAGTTCAGAACACCGGTGGAATCGAACCTTCATAGTATCGCCGGTTTCTGAATGCAAACCGCCCTTCTTTTATTTCCTATTGACGAATCCCGCCGAGGGAACAAAAAGGTTTCAATGTTCCTGGGTCATGGATGTGTATTAAATTTGTGTATCATATAATAAAAATCCTAAATATGTGTACAGTATAAAAGTATTTAATATATTTCCGTTGTCTGGTACCTGTAACACAAGTTCTTCGGATACTTAACACGGCGCCAGATTGACGTGGTGTGAAGCGTCCATAAATATTATTATTATAATAATTTGCGAATAGTATTTTTATTCTATTTTGGCTAGGCTAGACTTAACTCCGGTTTGTGAAAGGCTGATCAAATCAAGTCATTCTGAACGCTCATTCGTGAACGTAGCGAATGAAGTTGTTGCGAGTGATGTTCACTAATGAGCGTTCAGAACGGCTGTTTAACTAAAATGTCAACTGATCGACGATTTGACCAGCATTTCAGAAACCGATAGTGTTTTAACATACGTGACTAGCCTAAATAATATAGCACGTAACATGACTCCATCGCAGTAATTGCAGGCCTCACGCCATCGAGGACATTACAATTAATACATGTAATAAATATTTCATTACATATTACACTCGAGTATCACCCGGTTTCTGAAATGATATTTAAATGTATGATTAACTAACATGGCATTCAGTTTGCGAGAGCGAGCATGATAATATAAAGGGTGTAAAAAGAGCAGTCACTATAACTTTTGAATATGATTACAACACCTTTTCTCATTCTAGAAATGTATTTTTTTTTTAATTTTTTTTACAAAAATTAAAAAATATAAATTTTTTTGCTTTATTGTTATTTTTGCGACAAAAACATAAGAAACGGTGAAAAGTAAAAAAAAAAATTTTTAGTTTTTGACAAAAAAAATTTCAACATTTTCAAAACGACGAATAACGACGTATAATCGTATCTCAAAGTTATAGTGACTGCACTTTTTACACCCTGTATATGTCCCTCTTTGATAAAATATGTTTCACCAATCAGCGTTCATATTATACAAGGTATACATAAATGAGTGATAACACTTTAGGGTGTGTATGTGCCTCCTATGTAGTATACTGTGAAAGTGCTAGCGCTGAAAGAGGTACTTTTAACTTTCACGTTTCTATGAGAAATAAATAAACATAATAATCATCATCACCGAATTTTCAAGAGCGTAGAAGCGATCGTAATTATAATTAACTAGTTGACCCGTGCCCACTTCGTTGAGCATACAAACCGTTTAAACCTTCCCTGGACTTCCACGAATATTTCAAGACTAAAAATAGCCGAATCGGTTCAGCCGTTGTCGAGTATTAGCGAGACTAACGAACAGCAATTCATTTTATACAGTGTGTAAAAAGAGCAGTCACTATAACTTTGAGATACTTACCTCATTTTGGATTTTTTTTTCCAAAAACTAAAAAAAAATTGTTTTACTTTTTACCATTTTTTTGTCGCAAAAATAATAATATTGCCAAAAAAATATTTTATTTTAATTTTTGTAAAAAAAAAATACATAATATCTAGAACGAGAAAAGGTAGTATAATCATATCCCAAAGTTATAGTGACTGCTCATTTACAACCTTTATATAAGATAGAATAGATATAAATAAGAAGATGAAATTATAGCTAAGAATATTCGCGATCGCCAATTTTCAAACATTAAAAGTAAATCAAAATCGGTTTATCCGTTTGGAGATAAGATGCTACAGACACATAGATACGTGAAACATCTAACACCCCTCTCTCGGGGAGACGCGGGCGATTAAAATAAAGAAAGAAAGAAAAGAAAATTTATTTGGTAAACATATTACAAAAATACAAGACAAGAATCAAAAAAACATAAAGACAGACATAAAACCTCTGCGTCGATGTGACTTGAGCTATAGGCTGTCGTTATTAATATTTTTGTCCGACATTAAGTATGATACGGGCGGCGATAACAAGGAAGTGATATATTAATAGAATATTGACAATAACGATTAAGCGACTTCCGACCGAAAGTGGAGTCCTTCTCGTGATAGAAGTCCTCTACACGCGGCGCCTTCGATACTACACTTATTATCGTGTCCCATATATAAACAAAACGAAAATCTGTCCGCGTGGTATATGTCAATAGAGCTACAATTGTTTAGTAACGAACAGAGGCAAAAGTTTCAAAACATTTCAAAGTTGATTTAAAATCGCTAATTTTTTTTTACGATTTATTGACGACCTCCGTAGCGCAGTTGGTTGCGCGCGTTGGCGCTCGAACGAAAGGTCGCGGGTTCGAATCCCGCCGAGGGAACGAAAAGTTTTCAATGTTCCTGGGTCATGGATGTGTATTAAATTTGTGTATAATATAATAAAAAAATCTTAAATATGTGTATAGTATAAAAGTATTAAATATATTTCCGTTGTCTAGTACCTGTAACACAAGTTCTTCGGATACTTAGCACAGGGCCAGATTGACGTGGTGTGAAGCTTCTATATATATTATATTATATTATTATATTATTAATTATGTCACTTGTTTTTTGTTTTTTTTTTTTTTTTTTAATACCGGACGCCCGGACGCAATGTGTGTTTATATTTAGATTTTTTTTTTAATTTTGAGTGAAATTACGATTTAAATCACCAAATCAACTTTGAAATGTTATGAAACTTCACCTTCCACACTCATTGTGATACGTGTGGACTTTGGCAATATTCCAAGCAATCACTTTTCAAGTGGGATGGGTATTCGTCGAGGCGAATTTTTCAAACAATAAGTTTAAGAAAGTAGTCAAAGAACGTTTGTGTGCAAAAGCATACTATAAAGTTTGTGACTATATGAATGATAGCACACCTTGGGAATAAAGTAGCCCCCTGCAAGGCTTTTTTTTTCTTTTATTTAATTGCATAAAAGTGCAATTTTTATTTTGTAGTAGTATTGACTATTTTATATGTAAACATATTTTTTATAAATATTTGTTTTTTAAAAGAGAAATTTTCCATCTTTTTAGTAAAAGGTGGCCCCATGCGAGTTTCTTACGCCGGTTCTTCTCGCTGGGCTAGTTCCCGAACCGGTGGTAGGCATCATATAGAAACGACGTTCAGAAAACATTTTGTAAAAATTAATTCTGAATAAAAATTTTTGACTTTGACTTTATACAGATTCGAACAGAGAAGTTCGTTCCATCCGGGTGTCCCTTGACACCTCTCAAGTTTTTTGTTATTCCTACATACTGACCCCCAATATATCTAGACAAGATTAATTTAGTTCTTCCAATTGCCGCACAGCTTCTTTCAAGTTTGTACTCTCGTTTATATTTTGAGCCAACGCAACTATCAAACGATCAGAGCTATTGAAAAGTATTCACAACCAGTTTGTAGTCATAGATTGACCTATTAAACCATGGGGGACGATGTAAGCACACAAAAACATCAATAGACAATTTAAAAACATAATATAAAGGAAGGAAGCGGTCATGGAGCATATTAACGCATTGTTGTTTGAACAGGGTTTAAAAGACCAGTTATAATACTTTAGGCTATGATTACATACACTAACTGTTCTCATTCTAGATTTATTTTCGGCAAAAACGAAAAAAAAGTACTTCTTACAATCTCTATTATAGTGAGAGAGATAATCGCCTCCGTGGTCTAGTGGTTCAGAGCTTCGCTCTCGACCCGGAGGTCGTGGGTTCGATTCCCGCGTTGGAACAACAAATAATGTTGTTTTCAAGTTTGGTTAGGACAATTCAGGCTGATCACCTGATTGTATGACAAGAAAGATGATCCATGCGTCGGATGGGCATGTAAAAAGTCGGTCCTGCGCCTGATCTCTCGCTAGTCGTGTCGGTTTACCGTTCCACTGGGTTATGAGAGTAAAAGGAAGTGAGAGTGCTTCTGTGTATTGCGCACACACTTGGGCACTATAAAATAACTCCTGCGTAGCTGGCCTGGTTTCAATGAAATCGGCTACCGACATCGAAATCGGTGAGGGGAGCTATTATTATAGTGATCACAATCAATATTATTAATAATCTTTTACATTTTAATAAACAGTAGATTGGCTTACCAATCGCACTAAACGATCTGATTATATATGTATCACTTGTGAGATAATTATTATGTTGTTTTCATGCGATTGCCAAGTCAATCTACTTGTTTATTTACGTAATGGTCACGCGGGGTTTGAACCTCCTCCATCCTCGGCCCGGTTATATGATACGGTTGTCATTGTAACAAGATTGTTTACAAATGGAAAATAACACAACAACAATCTCGTACTAATATCAGTTATCGCCCGCGCGTTCGAGCTACAGACTTTTTGTTATACTCACTTGGCGTTCTTGGGCGCGGTGTCGGGCGCACACACGCGGGGCAGCGTGTCCGGCGTGAGCGCGTCGGTCTCCGCCGCCGGCTCGCACTCGTCGCTGACGAGCGGCGCGCGCGCCGGCGACGTGTGGGACCCGTAGCCGTCGGAATTCAGCTGAAAGACATTACTAGTTTAAAGGACAGATAACATACCCTATAAAAAAAGTGAAGTCCAGACACATTCCGGAAACCGCCATCTAGCGACACTATTAGAAAATACTAATTACTAATTTCGTTTCGGAGTTGAATTTAGCTTAATGTGATGGGAATGCTTAAAAAATAATATGCTTATCTTTATTTTAATGTCAATTCAAATTTGTACTTGATTCGGCATATTTATATTTTATAATTTACAAACGTTAATAGTCTGTGACTGAAAAGTTGAAGAATAAAAGGTTGTCGTGGTATGGACACGTAATGAGGAGGGATGAAAGCTACATTGGAAGGAAGGTCATGAAGGATGTGGAAGGATACAAGGGTCGAGGTAGACCCAAAAAGGTTTGGATGGACTGTGTGAAGAAAGATATGCGTGATAAGGATGTGTGTGCTGAGATGACGAATAATAGAGATGAATGGAAGCGAAAAACTTGTTGTGCCGACCCCATCTAGATGGGATAAGGGCAGGAAAAAAAAAGAAAAAAAAAATTAATGACATCTATTTCATTTTTTTTTTGTATGAGATGGAGATGGCCATGACCGTAATGATACAGGGAAGTTCTCTCGGTCAGGGGGCATAATAATAGCTCACCGATTTCGGTGTCGGTAGCCGATTTCATTGAAACCATGCCAGGAGTTTTGCCAGGGGCCTTTTCATTTGGGGTTACTCTGTTTTTAAAACAGAGGTATGTCTGTAGAGAGACCCCTTTGTGGTCAGACCTAGTGCTAATCGCTCGCTGATGTGTTGGAGGGCACATTTGCGTTTTTGCCACTACTGGCGCCAAAAGCAATTTAGTGGCAATAATAGGAACTATTAATTAAACGTTACGTCACTTTAAGGCGAGGAATAACCGCAACTAGCGCCACTTTTTTGTAAATAAATTTTACAATGACACAAAAATCTTTTTAAAAAAGTAATCGGTTCAAACTTTAAGTAAATAGTTAAACTAATTTATTATAGTAATATATAATAGTTAAAGTAATATTATATATTATATCTCGTAAGTAATAACTAAAACGGCCGTTTTAGTTATTACTTACGAGAGTAAATACAGTATAGGATTTAGAGCTGTAATTAAATGCGAATTAATTAGTTTAACTTTTTACTTAAAGTTTGAACCGATTACTTTTTTAAAAAGATTTTTGTGTCATTGTAAAATTTATTTTAAAAAGAGTGGCGCTAGTTGCGTTTATTCCTCGCCTTAAACTGCTTTTCTGTTCAATTTGGATTTTGGCGCTTATACCCTTTTAACCGTCGATAAAGTTGAAGAGCAAAAATTGTGCAATTGTCGCGATTGCTTTGCTATTGCAAGATACGTAATAAGTCTGCGAGTAACATAGGCTATACAGTGTATAAAAAGAACAGTCAATATGACTCCAAAGCGAGATATCTCAATGAATGACTTACAAGCATTTGATAAAAGTAAATTCAATCGCAAACCACAGATTCAATCATAAAAGGCTTTTTGTATGGCGCACGCATGGTGTGCTACAAACCTTTTAAGGTATTTGGGTTAAGTGTGCTTTAATTCACTCGCATCATATGTAAATGCCGCTTGTTGTCTTGTATTTAAATATGTTTTTTTGTTATGTAACTATCTTTCGAGAATTAATGGAAATCAGGGGTCTACTTGACATCTGTTTCCTTCCTATTTTTACCCGACTTCGGCGAAGCCAAAAGGAAGGGTAATGATTTTGGCAGTCTATGTATGTATGTATGTTCCCTCGTAGCGGCTAAACTACTGAACCGATTTTATTAATGAGGTATCAATCGATTAGTAATGATGCCGCGAGTAACATAGGCTATATTATTTTTTGGAAAATTTTGGATTTTCAAAATCAAAATCTATCCCAAAAAAAATTAAATTAAGATAGTTGTCTCGTGTTTGGTATCAAGCTTGCCAAGACGTATCAAAAGATAAGTCTTGGCAAGCACATTACGAATATGTATTTAAATATTTTATTCATTATTATATTTTATTGTTAAATTCAAAATAAACGTTTAAAATGCGGTCGTACAAGTAGTATCTAGGAGTTGTTTAGTTACTTTCTATGGGTTAATTTAACGTTAATTTGATGAAAATATTATGTTATATGTGTGATGTGGAAACAGAAAAATATAAAATAAAATAAAAGATTAAAAAACTATTGGGATTGGATAATTGCAACAGCAGACGAATGTTATGATTGCTGAGCGGGTGCGACCACGGCTCTACCTTGACCATTTTTGTACCTATGCATTTCTGGATTTCAAATAGAATTATTTTCTTGTTTCAGCCTTTTTAGACCCCTTTTTTGTGAAGTCGGGTTATAGTTTTTAACTTTTTTTATTATTTTACAATTTATGTAGGTGTACACACCATAAATTTACAAACAAAAATGGAAAAAAAAATACATTTTGTACAAAGGTCAGGCATCTTATTCCAAAATGGAATGTCTTCCAGAAGACCTAAGAAAACAGGACATTGCAGTACTTAAAAAGAGCAAAAAAATTAGTGTGCACCTACTTATTAAATAAAAAAAAACTACCTAATAAACATAATTAAAAATAAATTAATTATAAATAATACATATTCCTAGATAATGCCAAGGATATCAATCTTTTTCCTAAGTGTCTATGTATTAGTACGTCTTTTTTCATAAACGAATAATTAAAAGTGATATTTTAGGTTTTTGAACGTTCGTGAACGTAAATAATTCAAAATTATTTCGAAAAAAGTAACAAAAACGTCATAAAGTAGAAAAGTATTAAAAAGTTGTGTGTTGTTCATGTATTATTAAATAAACAGTGTAACTAACACGACTTTCTTTTATATATATATAGATGTATAGATTACTCCTACTAACATAAGCTAACGGCCGGTGAATGCTCCCGTCACAGTCGGTCCAGCCGATTCGAAGTTAATCCTTATAACTTTAGCTATCTACCAGTGAAGGTCTCGTCAAATTGGTCCAGCCGTTCCAGAGATTAGCCGGAACAAATAGACAGACAGACAGACAATTTTTTTTAAATTGCATTTTCGTTTTCAGTATCGTTTAAAATGTCATATGCATTTAGAAAAACGTTGCTAATTGAAAGTTACAAACAGACACTTCAATTTTATTTATTTGTATATGTATAACGGGTGTAAAAAGAGCAGTCACTATAACTTTGGGATGTGATTATACTACCTTTACTCATTCTAGAAATGTATTTTTAAAAATATTACAAAAATTTCATAAAAAATATATACTTTTTGGTTTATTGTTATTTTTGCGACAAAAAAATAAGAAATGGTAAAGAGTTTAGTTTTTGACAAAAAAAAAACATTTCCAAAATTAAGAAAGGTAGTATAATCGTATCCCAAAGTTATAGTGACTGCTCTTTTTACACACTGTATTTAATTAATTTCATAACTTCACTACACATGAGTCCTTTTCAGTTCCAACAGTCGGCAACAGACGCCAACGATTTAATTATAAATGTAGTTATTGAAAACGTTGCATAAAAGACTATCGGAAGTCAGAACGCAATGCATTTCGAATTACGATTGAATCGAAAAAAATCAGATTTTATTAATATAAAACATCAGTTAAATATGAGACCATGATGGAGATACAAAAAAATTTTTGGATGGATTATATTTTAAACATACACAGATAGATAGATAGAAGTACACAAGTAGAGAACAGCATGTCAGAAGGAGATAAGGGTTTTCCTCGGGAGAAAAGGCAAGAAGAAGAGAAGGAAAGAAGGAACAGGATGACCGGAAGAGAGAAGGGGAGATGGCGAAGTATAGAATGAGATAAGTAGAAACAGAGATAAGGAGAGACGGTCAGTATGCCGTGTATCTTGTGCGTCTGGGAAGGTGGGGACTGGGGAGGCCTGAGTCATTTCTTCGGCGGCAGCCATGTCAAGCCATGAGCGTTACTGGGTGCGTTACCTTGACGATGGTGGGAGGTCTGAGTGAGAGAAAGAGAGAAAGATGTTTATAGTCAGTATGTCATGCCATGTGCGTTACTGGGTCCGTTACCGTGACGACCGTGGGGATGTCTAAGCGAGAGAAAGAGAGAAAAGGGGCAGGAGAGAAAGAGATAGGTATAGAAATAGAGAAAGAGAAAAAGAGAGAAATAGAGAAAAAGAGAGAAATAGAGAAAAACAGAAATAGAGAAAAAGAGTAAGAGACACAATGTCATATGTATTACTGGGTGCGTTACCTTGACGACGGTGGGGAGGCCTGAGTCGGGCTCCGGCGGCAGCGGCCGGTCCTTGTCGATCCTGTCTGCAGGGTCAGGGGGGGCGCCCAGCAGCCGCTCCTTCATCTCGTGGATGTAGGGGCAACGCTGCATCGCGATGTAGAACTCGCGGACGCGCACCTGGAGATGAGAAGATGGTTGTAAATCGGTTGATGGATACTTTCGCGTGATAATAGAAAAGTTACACAAAATTTTTGTCGAGTTTTAGGCCCTCACTTGAGAACCTATTTGACATACAAAACAACGTTTCGTTTCACATCTAAAAGTGATCTTTATATCATATTCGCCTTGATATATTATTATGAAGCATGTATCACATAATCAACTATTCTAAGCAAGTATGGCCCAAATTATTACGTTTGACTTAATGCCGTGTTAGTAAAATATTTCCCCTATTCCCTCATATTGTATGGGAGCCCTACTTATATATTTAATACAGCTTTATTACTTTGTAAGTAGACTATTGCAGTGACGTCACTCTGACCCTATTTAGCTCTCTTTTGTGTTTTCAAATTACTTATCTGTTCGTTATTTTTTAGGATTCAAATAAATAGGTTTTATTTTAGTGCTTAATTTGTTCTACGAGGATTATTACGAATAAATCTGTAAAACTATTTATTAACAAATAAAACAAAGAAATAAAAGAGCACTACCAACATGTTAAAAAATCACAATAATATCTTATATATAAAAATTATTTGCTGTTTGTTAGTCTCGCTAAAACTCGATAACGGCTGAACCGATTCGGCTATTTTTGGTCTTGAAATGTTCGTGGAGGTCCAGGGAAAGTTTAAACGGTTTCTATGCTCAACGAAGTGGGCACGGGTCAGCTAGTGTAATAAATAAATAATATTATATTACAGAGAAAACGCGCGGAGTTCTTTTTATACAAATTCCATCTCTCTCAGTTCTAAATTTTAATATCCGCGAGAAAATGAATAAGATACAATATCCTTCTTCCTCTTTTAGTTGACAATCAAAACTTATGTTGAACCGGCATTAAGGCTTTGAACCGTTGCCGCGTTATCGACATACAATATACGATAGTTTTAGATTGTTTATTACAATAATATGTAGTATTATAAGACATTTTAAACCAAGTAAGTATTGCTTATAATATTTTTGATATTTTTTAGAAAGCAAAGAAATGGGACTTGATATCTATAATATAATATAATATATAATATATAATATATAATATATAATATATAATATATAATATATAATATATAATATATAATATATAATATATAATATATAATATATAATATATAATATATAATATATAATATATAATATATAATACATAATATATAATATATAATATATCTTGATAAGACATTTTAAACGCCCGCCTGCTAACATTTGCGTTAACAGCCGTTCTGAACGCTCATTGGTGAACATCACTCGCAACAACTTCACTCGCTACGTTCACCAATGAGCCTTCAGAGTGACTTGTTAAGTGAAAGCTTTTCAAAAAAGAGGTGAGTATAATAATTTGAAATGTATTCAACAAACGTCTATACCAGGTGTAAAATTAATTAAATAAAAATTTACTCATTTATTATAAACCTTTTATTTAAGATGAAATAAATCAGTGATACTACTTTAGGGTGTGTATGTATCTCCTACGTAGAGTATACTGTGAAAGTACCAGGCGCTGAAAGACTTACTTTTGACTTTCATGTTTCTATTAGAAATGCTGCATAAATTTACCCATATAAAATAATAAAAAAGTACCTTTCAGCGCTGGTAGTTTCTCAGTAAACTCTATAGCTATAGTTTCTCAGTAAACCTATACATACCCCAAAGTATTATCACTCATTAATTTAACAGCCTGTATTGTTGTCAAAACGTCTAACATAATTAAACTTCAGCTTGAGATATAATACTGTTCCTCCTACGTACAAATTTGATTGACATATAAAGATGTTACCTACGTCAAGCTGACAATTCACAGGGACAATAAACACCACGTCAATCTGGCCCCGTGCTAATATTTTGTGTAACGCCAGACAATGGAAGTTACTGCTGATTCAACAACAAATGAAGTAAATACATTTTATATTAATACAAACAAAAAAGTTCTGAATCTGAAGGGTGTAAAAAGCCTTTTCTCAGTCTAGTGGTTCTGAGCCTCGCTCTCAACCCGGAGGTCGTGGGTTCGATTCCCATGTTGGAACAACAAAAATGTTGTGTTCAAGTTTGGTTAGGACAATGCAGGCTGACAAGAAAGATGATTCATGCGTCGGATCCGACAAGTCGGTCCTGCGCCTGTTCTCTCGCCAGTCGTGTCGTTTATCCATTCGTTATGAGAGTAAAAGAGAGAGTGTCTTTGTGTATTGCGCACACATTTGGGCATTATAAAATAGCTCCTGCTGGCCTGGTTTCAATGAAATCGGCGACTGTCGGAAGCGAACACCGAAATCGGTGAGGGGGCTATTATTATATCACTAATTTATTTTACGCCTTGTATAATATCACATTTGAAGAGCAATTATCAAATGGAAAAAGTAGTTTAGTAGTTTCTGTGGGGAGAAACGATTGAGAAACTGGTACAGATCCGTCCGGCGCTATATAAGGACTGACTGACATACAACCACCTATCTAACGCTAGATAGAATACGATATCGAATTCTAATAATGATTAAACCAAAAAAACTGACTTCAAACTGTAAAGTAATCTATAGTCTATACTAATATTACAAAGTGGAAGAGTTTGTTTGTTTAAATGTGCTAATCTCAGGAACTACTGGTCCGATTTGAAAAAATATTTTTGTTGGATAGTCCATTTATAGAGGAAGGCTTTAGGCTATATAACATTACGCTGCGACAAATAGCAGCGAAGCGACAGTGAGAAATGTTGCAAAAACGGGGAAAATTATTCACATTTGGGGACTTTCGTTGCGTGTGCTGCATAAACGGTTAGTAAGTCACTCAAAAAACACGAACGTCGCGGGCACAGCTAGTAAAAAAATTAAACGTGTGGCACTCGGGGACTGCCGCCGTAAAGCTATTGCATAGCATTTTTGATCATAAGTTGATATTAATCTACACTAATATTATAAAGAGGAAAGATTTGTATTTTTGTATGTAACGACTTAACTCAAAAAGTACTGGACCGATTTTAATAATTATTTTTTCATTAGAAAGCTACATTATCACTGAGTAACTTATGCTATATAAAAATCCCTTGCTGTTCGTTAGTCTTGCTAAAACTCGAGATCAGCTGAACTGATTCAGCTATTTTTGGTCTTGAAATATTCGTGGAAGTCCCGGGAAGGTTTAAACGGTTTCCATGCTCAACGAAGTGGGCACGGGTCAGCCATATATTATATAATGCGTGTAAAAAGAATAGTCACTATAACTTTGGGATATGATTATTTTCTTTTCTCATTTTAGAAATTAATTTTTTTATAAAAATAAAATATTTTTTTTTGCTTTTTCGTTATTCTTGCGACCAAAAAAATAAAAATGGTAAAAAGGTAAAAAAAAATATTGTCTAGAGTCCGTTGATTCATGTAGCCAACAATATCATTGCATTAATATTGGCCAATCGGCATCATTGACTTGTCTATGGTTGTGTCATAGACGGGTTTGTTTACGTTTAGGTTAAATTTATCTCAAACGAACTATATTATGTTTAGAAAATGTCGCGGCCATTGTGAGCTCACCCTAAACTGTGGTAGGTAGTAATAAAATAGATTTTAGGTCAGATACTAACACAGGGTAGGGCCGTTTTAAAATGTATGAAAGCGTATTGTTGTTGCAGGAATCGATTAAACCAGGTCATCGAGCCGAGGTAACGAGCGGCGGTAACCTGATACTGCGCACATCAAACGACTGATATCTTAACCAATCTATCTATGAATTATACAAAAGAGATAGATGTATGAACGCACCTGTGTATACTAATTATAAATCGGAAGTGTTTGTTTATTTGAACGCGCTAATCACAGGAACTACTGGTCCGATTTGAAAAAATCTTTTTTTGTTGGTCCTGCTGTTCTCGATTGTTCGGAACAGAAATTCATTCAAATTATGGAGGTAAAATTTCTATAGTTTATAATTTCATTGATTATAGGAATATCTAACGGAGAACGTATAATGTCCAATATTTTTTTTTGCTCTCCGTAAATTCTCATTTTTTTTCGGACCCAGGAGCCTGATAAAATTTTATTTTCTTTTTAGATTTAGATTAACTTCGGTCGCGTTCCCGCGTCTCGAAATCAACTGCCATTTTGACGTTAAAACTTTTCAAAACATGATTTCAAAAGTTAAAACAAAAGTAAGTTAGTTAAAACATCAAAATTATGACATTTCACTTTTTCAAATTTGCTATTGTTGATCGGCTAACAAGCCATTCTGAACGCCCATTGGTGAATCACTTGCAACAACTTCACTCGCTACGTTCACCAATGAGCGTTTAGAATGGCTTGTCAACTCATATGTTAGCTGATCAACGATTTGAACAGCCTTTCATAAACCGGGGTCAGTCTGACATACTATATTGCAAAAGTAAAGCTTATTCAATAACTAGAATGTTACGAATGTAATTGATAGGTGTTGATTACATAGCTCCTAAACCAGGCCAGTGACACCTAAGTCATTCTAGTGCCCTAGTGTGTGCGCTATACACGAGGACACTCTCTTTACCCTAGTAATTTAGCTAGTAGCTGACCCGTGCCCACTTCGTTGAGCATACAAACCGTCAAACCTTCCCTGGACTTTCACGAATATTTCAAGACTAAAACTGTAACTGTATAATGCTACAATTTCGAATCGTAGCATTATACAGGTTGTCTCATGGTTCATATATACCAAGCGGAATATACTGTGAAGAGAAGGACGCGTAGAGCATCATATAAATTACTTACCATACGCGACAAATTGCCATTAAAGATTTCCATAAAAGTCACAAAACGGATGAGTTTCAACCCTGGTCAGGTGTAAGGTCAACGACCAGTGCGTTCGTGTGGACTAGGAGCCCGCGAGCCCCAGCATAGTAAGATTTACTCCTTGTGGTCATTTTAGACCTTTGTTTATATATTGATAGGATAGACCAGTTTAGACTAGGCCAAACTAGTTGATCCTGATATAGATACGCACACTCTAGGATAAACAGGTATGGCCTAGTCTAAACAGTTAAAACATTTGGCGGGGTCGGAAAGTAGTTGAGCAAACATGCCAGGACTTGTACATATAATTGAGACATTATTGCTTCTATTAAAAAAAATCATTATTTGTTAAATATTGTATGATTGTTTTATTGTTTGATTTAGTAGATTATAGTTTGATTGATCGTATTGTTACTGAACGACGAATCATTATAGTTTAATAAAAATTACAATTTTTCCAATTACGGAGTATTTTATTTAGCTTATCTATTTATTTTGACTTTCTTGGTATACTTTAATGTTTAGACTAGGCCTTACCAGTTTATCCTAGAGTGTGCGTATCCATATCAGGATCAACTAGTTTGGCCTAGTCTTAACTGGTCTATCCAATCGGGCTTAGGACAAATTAGTTTGGACTAGGATATACTGGTTAATCCTATCGCGTATAGGATGAACTAGTTGAGCCTAGGTAAAACTAGTTTGTCCTTAAATCAGGTTTGGCCGGTAACATATATATGAGTATAGATATATACGATATATTAAATTTGTGTATTAATATAGTAAAAATCTTAAATATATGTATAGTATAAAAGTAGTAAATATACATTTCCGTTGACCGGTACCTGTAACACAAGTTCTTCGGATACTTAGCACAGGGCCAGATTGACGTGGTGTGAAGCGTCTACAGATATTATATGATTATTTAAAAAAAATGAGGTGCTAAAACAAAAAATACTCTTCACGCTAAATTTGGCTTGATATATGATCCATGGTACACACTGTATATGCCACTGCTCTACCTAACTGTCAATATGTCTACGCGTCATGATGACACACAATGGCATGAGAAAGTCGAACATGGGCGAGAACAATTCAACTTTCATTCTGTTTACATTCCCACTCTTTATATGGTGTGTATCACTTGATGGTTTTTACATAGCTTTTGTCATTGCAAGAATTCTTGTACAAAGTATTATCAGATATGTGGTATTCATTAATTGTACTTATACAGGGTGTAAAAATAGCAGTCACTATAACTTCGTGGGGTAATAACCAGGCAAGAGATATGTCCATTGGTACTAGTCATTTGCTTTTAATCCACTGTTTTAAAAATTTAAAAATGTTCAATCGGCAATGTACAACGTGCACAACACAGCGTTCAGCTGATTACACTGATAGGTCAATAGCACGTGTCAGATTTGATTATTAATATGGCAATTTGTAACAAATTTAAATTGTAACTAACTATGAATTTATTATGTTGTGAATAATTTAATAAACACAAATAATTATGTAATTCTTAACAAAGTAGTTTTTAAGTCACTTTGAAATTTATGTCAGTATAATATTATTTCCGGTTCTACAATTTAATAATTTGATATGTTTAATAAAAATGTAATTATTAAGGTTAAATTCTGAAATAATGTGAAAATAATTGAACATTCATTGTAAACATTTTTGTATGTCAATTTCAGTATTTCATAATATTGTAAATTATTCTACGAACTTCCGCTTTAAAATAATATTGTCATTGTGTTATATCTTCCGGTGAAAATGGCGCCAAATTATACTTATAAAAGAATATGTCCGCTATATTGGCTTCAGTTCTGAACCAGATAGTGAGAGAGACACATTTAAGATAAGTACCATATTTTCTGAAAGCCTCTATATTATGTTGTAGCTAAGTAATATTATTATGTCTCGTTTTATTATAGTGTTTTAGTAGTAAATAATTTATTAATATATTTTAATACTTGGAAATATATTTTAATGATAAATTATTGGTATATTGTAAAAATATTCTAATTTGCTGATTGGTACTTTTAAATAAAAAGTAAATTACCAGGTTGTTAAATACAACTATTATATTTTATTCCATAGTTTATTATTTATTGTTTAAATTCTATTCCTAGTACAGTAAAAATATTACAAAGCTGTTTAAGATATTTTGGTTACATTTATTTATTGATAAAAGGAAGTGTAGTATATAAAAATGGTGTGTTGCTAATTGTCTTAATTTCTTGTAATTAAAATATAAGTAGTGTGATATAATAAAACTTATAAATACATTGGCTTAGCGTTTTACTTTGAATTTTGATTTTAGTAAATCTACACTTTAATATATTTTTACAGTTAACTTTTGGCCATTCTACTTTATCATATTTTAGCTTTCTTTAATTTTATTATATCTTCTTTCCCCTTTTGACACACGCGTAAGACGTTCATTACGTACTAGGGCAAAAATTATAAAATTTAAGAATGTAATGCAGAACGTTGTTCCAAACATAACAGGGGGCTTACCCAACATGCTTTTACGTTTGTCGTTATCGAAGTACGCTATTTAAAAATGTATGGAATTGACTTTTGCGTACGACTAATGACGTCCTTAGTCGTAATCGATATTTGTAGTGCTACCCAAGTGTACATTTTTGTCAAAGACGATAACAAAAAACTTTTACGCTTTCCAATTGACGATAATGTTATATGAAATGGCTACCCAACTTACACATTTTGACATTTTGTCGAACGCTATCTTATACGTTATTGTTTTCAAGATAACGAAGTCTAAAGAGGTGCTTTTAACTCCGATATCGAACAATATGGCGGATATTTATTAATCAGCTGATATTCTTGTTTAGAGTACAATTATAGAGTTTAGGTGCTTTGCGATTATTGTTGGCCGCACAACACGAATAAACCTAGGAGAGGCGTATATATACAGTAATTGAAGGCAATAGAAGACATTCCCGACATTATTTGTTATCTCCCGATATAAAACATTGATTACTGATTCATATCCTGTTACTGGCTTTGATCCTATCTATACTGTATTGTTAATGTATTACTAATAAGCTGTTGGTTACCCAAACAAAATAATGCCAAAACAATGCCAAAAACTTAGCAGTATTTGGCATAATTAGTGAATTACTTACAAGCAAGTGATCTGTAGGTAGTGCAAACTGCTGTTGAAGACAAGATAATATGAGATTTTGGCAAAATTACTAAGCTTTGGTTGGTAGGTAGGTACTCGGATTTGCAAACATAAAAACCAATGCTAAAGACTGCTAAGTGAAAGAGATGATAATGAAAAAGAAATGCTTACTGTATTAAAAATATTTTAGAACTAGAATTAGGTAAATAGAATAATTCATCAGGAATAAGAAAGCATTCATGAACAAAATGTGGCCAAATGGAACTGTAAAAACAAATCTTAGTATACTAAACTATTTCTCATTATACCTACTGACTAATTAAGTGTAAATAAATACAACAATAATAATTGTTAATAAAACATTTTTTTCCAGTATTTGTAATTCATTTAATTCCTTTAAAGTTAAGTAACTTTACTTGTTAATATCTTAACATATAAAACATTGAAAACTGATTCATAAGCTTCAAATTACTTGTAAAACATTAGAAACTAAATAAGTATTAATATGTTTAATTGTTGTAAATCTTAGCAGTTTTTGGCATAATTAGTTTCAAAGTGAATTACTTATATTAAGCAACATCAAAAGCAAGTGAAAATCTGTAGGTACTGCAAACTGGTAGGTGAAGACAAGATAATATGAGATAAAACGTGGCCAAATGGAACTGTAAAAATTAACAAATCTAAGTATACTAAACTATTTCTCATAATAAATACAACAATAATAATTGTTAATAAAACATTTTTTTCCAGTATTTGTAATTCATTTAATCCCTTTAAAGTTAAATAAATTTACTTGTTAATAACTTAACAACTCACATGACGGTTCCAATCCTACCTAGGATTAGAACCTAGCCTACATGTTCCATAACAAGGTAGGAATTAAAAACCCACCGTATGACGGTGAGTAATAATTATGAAAATGGGATAAAAACACACCAGGCAGTATAAGTAAATATTTATTAATATGAAATGTCAATATTGAAAATTTGAGTGTCCCACGTCATTCTTTGTTTATTTTTCTTTTCAATGCCTTATCGCTGCAGGTCAGCAGGCACTAGATGGTGCAGGTGATGTGTCCTATTAAGGCTGCTGCAGCCGTTGTCTGAAAAAATATATATTATTAGCTTTATCAGGACTTAATATAGATATAGACTTATGTGCTTTCATTCACACAAATATATTAATTATAATTAAACATATCCATTTTGTGATTTGTGAAAACCACTTGTTATTTTATTGTTACCTAGACAGGTGATGATAATATGTTTATATATGGATCAAGTTATATAAATACAAATAAGTTTTATAAATAATGATTAATTAAACAATGACTTTATACAGTAGTTACTTCAATTATACCCAATATTATTATGCCAATCCCTACATAATATTATGCCAATTAATTTCCCATAAGGGTAGGCCGGCACATAATATCTAAATGTAATAAGATCCTAACATCATACTTCATTCACTAACTCACATGGTTATGTTACGGGTGACGATTTTATTGATCAAGGTACACAGTATGAATGGCTACTTTAGCCATTTGATATTCGTGACTGCGTAGTATATACAAAGTCTCCCATTACTCCCATACGAAGTAGATAATATTATACTTATTAATATCGAATATGATGTTATGATAAATGACTGGCTGCCAGGTAGGTACGGAAAGCCTTAAATTGTATACCTACTAAGCACCACTTTTTTGTTCTACCATAATTATTGTTGCCGTTTGCATAAACATTCCATTTAAACACGTTACATAAAAGTTTTATTTACTTACCTGTGTTGTTGTTAACCTCTATTAATGTATGAATTTCTCCGTGATTGTATTACTGATCTATGGCATCGTGCTTTTTTGCACTCTTCATAGTTTGATTACACATCTTCTTCACTAATTACTAATAGCTTCAATACAACACGTAGTGATTATATTCTCTTTGCAATACAAGTTCATTGTTAAAAACATCTAAGTAGCAACTCGTCGGCCATTCGGCTGTCGGCAGTGTTACCAACTCTCATAAATATTTATGTCCAAACTTACAACAAAAGTCCCAAAATGGTAACAACTACTTAAAAAAAATCCCTAAATTTTCTTATGGCACTGAAAACTATAAATATAATAAAAATAAATTAATACCGATAAAAATGTGATTATGTCCATTATACGTTAAGATACACTACCAACATTATTTTTTATACAGATTGACTTTTAAAATTTTGGTCGTTATAGGTAAGTAAAAAAATAGAGACCCCAAATATAAACCTAAACAATTTTACACCTAAAAACAGCTTGTAGAAATTTTTTGCCACCGAATTTAGGGGAAAAACTTCTAGGTTGGCAACACTGGCACATGGTAGTTTGTTGTCTTGTAACATGATAGTCTAGTGACGGATTTGACAGTTGACACAGTTGACACTTGACAGCGAAAATTACGTTTTAGGGCGCCGGAACCAGAGACAAAACGTTTTAAAAATGACGCCAAGACGAAGCGCAATCTTAGTGCATGTTGGCTACGAAATCAATGTCGCTATCTCAAAACAGATAACGTATCTACAGAACTTTACGTAACTAAGCGATGGCATCTTGGGTAAGGCCCCAGTTCAGCCTTGCGACTTAGATAATAAATTCCAAAAAAAAATTTTTTTTCCAAAAATAAATAATGAAAAAAATTTTCTTCTCCTATAATCCTATCCCAAAGTTATAGTGACTGCTCTTTTTACACCCTGTATAGCCCCGGAGATAGAAAACTTCGATAGCGCGATGCAGGATTGCGGCGCTAGTAGTACCGTCACAAATATGATCATTTTTAATTTTCGTCTTGTATCCAATCGCCGGATTAGCATATTGCCCTCTCATATTTTACTAGAAGCACACTTGAATATTAAACCTTCATATTAAATCTTTACAAAGGCCGGTATTCTATATCCCCGATCTCCCAATCTATCACTGTGTTTGGGGCGTGTTTGAACAATGTGTTGACTGTGTGTGCACAGTACATTAATATGAGACAGTTTTGGGGTTTCGCACAGATATGGCCAAGTGCGAGTCGGGCTCGTGTGAGGGTTTCCGTACAAAACTAAAAAAAAATCAAGTTTGTTTCAGAAGATGACTTTTTAAAAAAAAATTTAACCGACTTCAAAAAAAATAACTAAAAAGCGATAAATAAACTAATGTATCTACTTAATGCATAATATATACCTACAATTATTTAAATATTTACAACTCAATACCTAATACTTTAACAAAGTCATCTTTAACTATTTAAATATTTACAGTTATCACTTATATTTGGAGTCGGTGCCAGCCTGCAGCCTAGGTAACATAGTCTGTTGTGTTGTTTGACGCGCGCGGCTGGCAAGCGCGTTGAAATAGATTATTTCAGCGCGCTTATGCAAATTCGTATTTTTAGTTTTGCTTTGAATTTTAGTGTCGGTCAATATTCTTAATTACATTTATTTGTTTGGCTGGCACCGACTTCAAAAATAAGTGATAACTGTAAATATTTAAATAGTTAAAGATGACTTTGTTAAAGTATTAGGTATTGAGTTGTAAATATTTAAATAATTGTAGGTATATATTATGCATTAAGTAGATACATTAGTTTATTTATCGCTTTTTAGTTATTTTTTTTGAAGTCGGTTAAATTTTTTTTTAAAAAGTCATTTTATTTCTCGATTTTTAGTTGTGTTGATGCGTTGTGAACTTAAATAGATGCTAGTTCATTTACTTAAGAGTTTCAGTTTATTTAATATATATGTAGTCACTAATTACAACGTCCGTTTGTCGAATTGGTCATATTTTTAGGAAGCTATAATTGTTATTAATAGGTACTTAGTTGAAAGAGTTTGATAATATAATACTTATTAGGTATTTATATTTTTTATTATCATGGGTAGACCCAACGACATTGACAAAGTTATAATATGCAATAACACACAGCCAAACCTGCTGCAGTTTCAATTCGTCAATGTCGTCCATACTGCATAGGAAACAGATCACGAATGAGAAAAATGAGAGTGTGGATAAATTGCTTGTTCTCGCGAGAAGGGCCGGCGAGACTTCTCGGCGAGATTTCTCGCCGTGAGTCTGGATGGTATATTACAAGTATCACGTTAGCCCTACATACATTCGATCAACCAATTGCAGTACTGCTCCCAACTCCTAACCGTTAAGGAGTACTGTAGCTTCATCATCAGCACAGCAGCATCAGATGTTGATTCAAGCATACCTCACAAGCAACATGTTAGCCCTACATACCTACTACTAAATAGTTTCCATCGACCAATTGCAGTACTGCCTTCCAGCTCCTAATCCTAACCGTTAAGGAGTACTGTAGCTTCATCATCAGCACAGCAGCATCAGATGTTGATTCAAGCATACCTCACAAGCAACATGTTAGCTCTACATACTACTAAATAGTTTCCATCGACCAATTGCAGTACTGCCTTCCAACTCCTAATCCTAACCGTTAAGGAGTACTGTAGCTTCATCATCAGCACAGCAGCATCAGATGTTGACACCCGGAAGCATATACCTGAGTAAGACATGATTACGTAACAAAAACACCATACGAGCATACAATTTTCGGTGGTTGCCCTCGATTTCTCCTGGATCCCATCATCAGATCCTGACCTGGTGAAAATGGGACCACCTCAGAAGTGAACTCTATACAACAAAAAAAAAAAAATTTGAAATCCGTCTATAATTGACGAAAATATCGGTGAACATACATAAAAAAAAAAAAAATAATATTATACATACAGACGAATTGAGAACCTCCTCCTTTTTTTGAAGTCGGTTAAAAATAGCTTACGTCTATATTATAGTCTCTAACTTTTGCTTCATTTAAAATACTGAAGTCATTTTCACACTCGCATTACTAATATTACGCGTGTAAAAAGAACAGTCCCTATAACTTTATACAATTTAAGAATTTAATGCAGAACGTTGTTCCAAACAGTTCAGCCTTGCGACTAAAATAATAAATTGCATATATTTTTTTTTCAAATAAATAATGAAAAAAAATAATTTCTAGAATCAGTCAAGGTCCTATAATCCTATCCCAAAGTTATAGTGACTGCTCTTTTTACACCCTGTATACTTATTACTGTGAAAGTACCAGCGCTGAAAGACTTACTTTTGTTTGTATGAGAAATGCCACAACATTATACATTTTCACAAAACAATAATATTAAGAAAAGTACCTCTTTTAGCGCTGATACTTTCATAGTAAACTCTTTATACGGGGTTCAAACACACCCTCAAGTATTATCACTCATTAATATTACAGCATGTATAACGGGTGTAAAAATAACAGTCACTATAACCTTGAGAAATGATTATACCTTTCCTCATTTTAGAAATGTATTTTTTTTTGTCAAAAACTAAAAATATTTTTTTAAACTTTTTATCATTTCTTATCTTTTCGTCGCAAGAATGTTAATAAAGCAAAAAAAAAATACATTTCTAGATCCCAATGTTAAAGTGACTGTTTTATTTATACAGGCAGTAATATTAATGAGTGATAATACTTCGGGGTGTGTTTGAACCGTATATAGAGTTTACTGTGAAAGTACCA
Source organism: Celastrina argiolus (assembly GCA_905187575.2). NCBI lineage: Eukaryota > Metazoa > Arthropoda > Insecta > Lepidoptera > Lycaenidae > Celastrina > Celastrina argiolus. Next base: position 817,031 of record LR994601.1, on the reverse strand, counting down.
GCGCTGAAAGAGTACCTCTTAACTCTATCTACCCTAAAAAAGATTTTTTAAACCCATTTTTGGGCGAAGGTGGGTTTTTGATTGTGTCTAATAAATTTTTCCGCTTCAGTACAATATGAATCCTAGTAGTTTAAGTACATTGATCATACTCGTAGAACTGGATCCGTGCCAGCTTATTTTTTGTAGTAATATTTTAAATCGTATGAAATCGAGGCCACACTGTACAATATAAAATATGAACTTCTCATTTTCCACTAACGCGGACCGATTAGCGACACAATCCCGGGTCAAATTAAGATGCCATCCCTATTATATCTATACTTATATTATAAAGCGGAAGAGTTTGTTAGTTTAAGCGCGCTAATCTCAGGAACTACTGTCCGATTTGAAAAAATATTTTTTTGTTGGATAGTCCATATATAGAGGAAGGCTTTAGGCTATATAACATTACGCTGCGACCAATAAGGGTGAAGCGTCAGTGAGAAATGTTGCAAAAACGGGGAAAATTATTCTCATTTGGGGGCTTAATTTGGTTTAAGATCTTAATGGGTTTAATTACGCTAAATTATCGCGATTCTGTATGTCATTCAGCGTAGCTTACGTCAAATCCCATACATTTTGATATCGAACTTTGTAAGCGATAGTAAGCGATGGCATCTTGAATCAGCCCCCTGGTCAGTTTCAAACCAATCCACCAAATAAAACACCAAAAGCCGTTGAGATCGAACTGATACTATTCTCGATTGTGGCCGGAGTAAGCCTGCAGTTCTCTCGCCAGTCTCGGGTATGCGTCCCACTGTGTGGGCGCACACACTTGGGCACCACAACAATGAATGCTGCCTTCAACTCAACCGGCCACCGACATGGAAATCGGTTGCTATTATTACAGATAATGTTTAATGACCTAAATCCTGGTTAAAAAGCCGTGAGTGCTGTGTAATGAACCGCTTTGTCAATAGGTACCCGAAATAACACAGAACACATAACCTCTATGGCCGGCGGTTGGGCAATGCTCCGTGGTCTAGTGGTTCTGAGCTTCTCGATCCGGAGGTCGTGGGTTCGATTCTACTGTATTGTACCGGTGATAGCCTTTTTGTTGACTTTCCGAAAACAACTTGTTAAGTTTCATTTGGAATAAAATATATTGATTTTGATTTTTGATTCGCGCTTTGGAGTAACAAAAAAAATTGTTTACAAGTTTGGTTAGGACAATGCAGGCTGATCACCTGATTGTCTGACAAGAAAGACGATCCATGCGTCGGATGGGCATGTAAAAAGTCGGTCCTGCGCCTGTTCTCTCGCCAGTCGTGTCGGTTTACCGTCCCACTGGGTTATGAGAGTAAAAGGAAGAGAGAGTGTCTTTGTGTATTGCGCACACACTTGGGCACTATAAAATAGCTCCTGCGTATTTATTTATTTATTTATTTATTTATTTATTTATTTATTTATTTATTTATTTATTTATTTATTTATTTATTTATTTATTTATTTATTTATTTATTTATTTATTTATTTATTTATTTATTTATTTATTTATTTATTTATTTATTTATTTATTTATTTATTTATTTATTTATTTATTTATTTATTTATTTATTTATTTATTTATTTATTTATTTATTTATTTATTTATTTATTTATTTATTCATTTATTCCAAGAAATTGGTTACATTACGCTGAGAGGTCAATAGCACGCGTAAGACGTTCATTACGTACTAGGGCAAAAATTATAAAATTTAAGAATTTAATGCAGAACGTTGTTCCAAACAGTTTTTTTTAATTGCAAAAAAAAAAAATTAAAATAAATAATGAAAAAATTCATTTCTATAATCAGTCAAGGTCCTATAATTCTATCCCAAAGTTATAGTGATTGCTCTTTTTACACCCTAATATGTGCAGTGGCATCATAACAGAAATCAGAAATGTCTGGGAAATATATTAAAGTCTCCAGACTTTAATATATTTCCCAGACATGCGTTTTTAGAAATGAAAAGAGTTTCAGAAATACAAAAGTATTTTGAACAATGCTTGTATTGTTATACAGGTCCACGTCTATTAACAAAAACGTTTATAATAATTAAGAGTTATATTTTCAGATAAGAAATTAATTAATAAGGTAGTTATCCTTCCGTTTATAAGTATATAAATAAAAGAGCAGTCACTATAACTTTGGGATATGATTAAAATGTATTTTTTATAAAAAAAAAATATTTTTAGTTTTATTGTTATTTTTGCGACAAAAAAAATTGAAATGGTGAAAATTAAAAAAAAAAAAATAAGTTTTTGACAAATAAAAATAATAAAAAAAAAATCCTAAATAAGGAAAGTTATAGTGACTGCTCTTTTTACACCCTGTATATATTTTGAACCCCCGACGCAAAAACGACGGGATGTTAAAAATTTGACGTGTCTGTTTAAATGAGTATGTGTATCTGTAGCATCGTAGCTCCTAAACGGATGATCCGATTTTAATGCGGTGTTTTTTGTTTGAAAGGTATATCAGTCGAGAGTGTTCTTAGCTATGTTTGGTGGAAATCGGTTCAGGTCTTCAAGGTCATCAGGTCGTTTGTTAGCTGTGATAGGAATGTTACACGCTAAGTCGGGATTTTTCTAAATTTTTAATTTAGTTTTGATAAATGTGGTGTCAATCGATTTGTACTTTGTAGTGATGATGAAACTGGTGTATTTTGAAAATTAAACCTAAAAATGTAACTTAAAAAAATTCAATAACATTATTTTTCCTATTAGTACAGACTAAATAATACTATATTATTCTGAATAACATATCAAATATATATCCTATAGTATTGCTGTCATGCTTCTCATACAATTATTATTCGATAACGTTACTTTACGGAGCTTTCAAATGTTTCCTGTTTTACCAATATCACGTGTTGTATACATAGTATACAACTTGTTGACAGCCCAGCAGGCGGATGTAAACACAATGCGTCGCTAATAGCCCTGCTCTACGCGCGACCTACTTCTCTCTCCGTACACACGGGTTTATCGCTTCCATACCGAAATAGACGTTTTATGTTCACCTCGTAGGTGTGTCGGTCGCTGGACCACGAAGGCGTTCTACCTTATGTTCCTTTAAACACTTCTTTTACTCTGAACGCTCAGATCATTCTTATGCTAGTGGAACGACTGACAGATGTCAAAATTTTACATTTCCTTTTTATCCCATAAATTCTATTTATATTTTAAATTAACAATAATAACTACATTAAAAAAGAATCTAGAATAAATTTGCTTGCGAGTGTACGCATAAGCAGTGTGGGAAGGAGGGAGGTGCATCAAACGCATGCCTATGCGTACACTCACTCATCTGCTTGCAGGTTGTGGTTATAATTGTTGCGCGGGATATTTCTAGATATAATATATTTTAATTTTATGCTATGGATTTCCGCAAAGTAACGCCTAATTCCATTAACTATTAAGTATTTTTTTTTATTTTTTTTTGCCAAAAACTTTTAAAAAAAATTACTTTTCACCATTTCTTATTTTATTCTCGCAAAAATAACAATAAACCAAATTTTTTTTTTTGTAAAAAAAATGAAAAAAAAAATACATTTCCAGAATGAGAAAAGGTAATAAAATCATATCCCAAAGTTATAGTGACTGCTCTTTTTACACCCGTTATATTCTGCATTTCATATATTTTAATTTTTATGTCACAGTCAAAGTCTGCGGCAGAAGTCGGGCACTCGGGCCTCGTCTTGTGATCGATGTGGCCGTCTAAGCGTGTTCTAACGTGGTATGGCCGCTCTACCATAAGCACACGCCACGCCTGAGCTGGCTTGTCCTCAATCTCTGAATGAGAAAATATCGCTGGAGGAACACTGGAGCTTGTGCTAATAATACGCTTCCATACCGATCCCGTGGCCGCTTTCATAGTAGCCAGCTACGCATTTGTATAGTGCCCAAGTGTGTGCGATACACCTCCTTCACTCTAGCCCAGTGCGACGATTAGCAAAAATCGCGTGAGAAAATAGTGCTTCATTGCTATGACACTAGCGCCAAAAACTATTTAGCGGCAATCATAGGAACTAATTAAATGTTCCGTCAAAGTATTGATGCAAAATTCATTTGTCTTAATTTGAAAATTTTAAACTGCTTTCCTGTTTAAATTGGTTACGGGCGTATATTACATTTTAACCGTCAAAAAAGTTTCTGTACAAAATTTTCTGCGATTGCTTGTGCAAGATATACGTAATATGGTAATATGCTGCCGACCATCCCTTCAAATCTATTGACCTCTCTTCGATCACAATCAGATAAGTAGCTTAGGCGCTACAGTGGAACAAACATATCTGCCGAAATCATGCCTGCCTTCTGGCTCCGTCTGCTAAAATGTCCAAAATACCCGTATTTGTGTCATTTCCTGGTTTGCAGTAGGGATGTCAGGGAGCTCCGTAACCGTCACCGAAACTATCGGATATCCGATATAAAAAATATCCGTAACCGTAACCGAATCCGAAATAAAAGTTTTGCTACTGTAAAAAGGTAACCAAAATTTTATATCCGTAACCGTTATTATTCTAAACAAACGGATAATCCGAAATAATTTTATATTGATATCCGTATCCGAAACATCATATCCATTTCATCCCTGGTTAGCAGCCACACGATTACATTATACACGGCAAACCGTTTACCAGTGGAATATTCAAAGTTCTATTTCCAGAAGAACTAATTAAAATGGACGATGAATCCGAGATTAAAAAACTGGATTAACGCGCCATAAACATACCGAAATAAATTCTTTGAAATGTACACTAAAAGCCTTTTTGTAGTTTTCAATGAAATGCTGGTGATAAAATGAAGCAAAGAACAGGGAGTATTTGAGTGTGAGTATCTCCCTGTGTTCCAGGAGACGCTCTGAACGTTCAGATAATTCATAACGCTGACATTGACAGCTGACAGTGCCTGTGAAAACAGTTCAAAACGATCCTAAACAGTGCTAAAGAAAAAAGTAAACGAAAATAAACGTTTTTTTCGTTCAGATTTGCGTTTCTTTAGCACTGTTTAGGATCGTTTTGAACTGTTTTCACAGGCACTGTCAGCTGTCAATGTCAGCGTTATGAATGATCTGAACGTTCAGAGCGTCTCCTGGAACAGGCCCTAAGAGTGCTGGCAACACATAATTGTCTACAGTTGACTGGTTCACAGTACCTTGGTTTTTAATAACCTCAAAAGATGTTGCTAAAAGCACAAAGTAGACAATAAAAGCTAAAAACTAAAAGTAAGTTTTTATTTTTGCCTCAAATGACACTTGTACTATTTAAACTAAGTTTTACGCGTTAATTTGTGCAATAGGGAATTCCTTTTTCTTTGCCTGTTCCCTTCAAATACTTTTGTAACATGATCCCATCAAAAACATAAATGTATATTATACAGCCAAGTTCAATAAAATATGGCTTGGCAGTTGACTTCACGATAAAAAAAGTGAGATCTAAATGAGTGCCAAGTTCAATGATCAGATTTTTAATGAAAAAATAATCGATTCTTTCGTAATCCTTAGATTTTACTCATGGGCTATGTTTTTAAATAAAATATGTTTTGAAGTTATTTTTCATTATGTTATTCAATAAGAATTAAACAATTTTGATACGAAAGATACACATATTAGAATGAACATCACCGTAATCAAAATTTAACGGTAAGTAGAAGAAACGATAAACTTAAAAAGTGGATGTCAAATAATCAATGAAAAAAAATGTTTATATAAAAAAAATGATAATTTTTTAAAGATTATAAAGCTAATAAAGATCGGACCGTAAAATATAGATGCATGTCGACGGACCGTATCTTAAAAGATAGAATGCCCTTTCCTGTTTATCCGACCCCGATAGACCAGATGTTTCTCGTCCAGTATTTTAAAACGTTTGGAAATCGGGCTTAACTTACTATCTTTAGCTTAGATTGGGCAATGTTTAGGAATCCCTTCTGGAATTTCTGGATGAAAACTCTTTAGTTCATCCACGCACATCCATTTGTTCTTCCAAAAAAGACATCACCTGTTTGTATGAACAAAGAATGATGGTAGGTACGCTTTCCATACTATATACCTAAACCAGCTGACCCGTGTCCACTTCCTTGAGCATACAAACCGTTTAAATCTTCCCTGGACTTCCACGAATATTTCAAGACTAAAAATAGCCGAATCGGTTCAGCAGTTCTCGAGTTTTAGCGAGACTAATTAACAGCAATTGACTTTATATGTAAGAAAGATATATGACAGTATCATTTTAAATTTAACCTAAACGTAAACAAACCATAAACACCGAAATTTTGACATATTCACTTATTGTGCACACTTATCTACACTTTCATCGGAATATTAAAATATCATTCTCCATTAACCAATACATTTTTATAACACTTAAACAATAATTAATATATTATTTAAACATCAAATGAAAAACTTTCATAGTAAAAATCCGCTATTGTGACACTGCCGACTGTAAAGTACAGTCTATAGTCGATGGATTCTAAACAATATTAATTAATATATTTAAACACCAAATGAGAAACTTTTATAGTAAAAATACGCCATTTTGCGATTGTAGATTATAGTCTATAAGTCTATGGATTCATGTAACCAAAAATAATCATTGTATTGTATTCGCATCACTAACTAGTCTATGGTTGTGTCATAGACGGGTTTGGTTTACGTTGGGGTTAAAATTAAACGGGACGTACTATATTTATCGCGTGTTTCGATAACTTATCAATAAGAAAGGATAGATTGCCATACAAAGTTACAGAGGGAACTTGTCAAAATGTATCGCAATCTATCTTTTCTTATTTATATGCATGGCCTACCATCCCATACAAGCTATGTTTAACAAAAAAAAATGCAATAGATGTACCTAACTACTATTAACGTTTGTAAACAATAAAATGTAAATACTTACTAAATATGCCGAATTTAGTACAAATATTGACATTAAAATAAAGATAAGCATATTTTTAAGCATAACATCACATCACATTACGTAAGCTACATTCAACTCCTTAATTAAGAAGAAGATACGAAACAAAATTAGTAATTAGTATTTTCCAACAGTGGCGCTAGATGGCGGTTTCCGGAATGTGCCTGGACTTCACCCTTTGCCAGTCGAATTGCCAGTATTAGGGTGATACCATTTTCTAGTACTAGGTCGTGTCTCTGTTATATATCTACTTTGGGATTATTGAAACATTAGATTTCGATAGAAGCCTAACTTCGGCGATTACAAAATGCATCGCGGTGTCTAGTCAGGTGCGCTATCTCGTGTCTCGTTATATACTGACCCTTAGAGCTATGTGTTGACATTGTGCCTAATTACTCTAAACACAAGTTAATTATAACTGTCATAAGCCATGCTAAACACCAGCGCTCTAGCTAACTATTAGGTAATGAGTTATGTTTCTAGTTTCTACACTAAGGGCATGAAAATATAATGTTCACGAGAGGGATTCTCGTATTTCCTGTCAATGAATGAGAAGGCATGGTATTTTAACAAGCCGTTAACACTGACATGCGTTGGTGAAATCGGGGCTAAGGCCCGTACAATCCTAAACTCGGTCTCAAGAATTGCGATAAACCTCTACTTGAGAACCGATTTCACAGATAATACGTTTCGTTTCACTATAAAAATGAACAATTTTAATAATAATAATATAATAATATCTATGGACGCTTAACACCACGTCAATCTGGCCCTGTGCTAAGTATCCGAAGAACTTGTGTTACAGGTACCAGACAACGGAAATATATTTAATATTTTAATACTATACACATATTTAAGATTTTTTTTTATATTATACACAAATTTAATACACATCCATGACCCAGGAACATTTATAACTTTTTGTTCCCTCGGCGGGATTAGAACCCGCGACCTTTCGTTCGAGCAACGCGCTCAACCAACTGCGCTACGGTGGTCGTTTTTTTTTGTACTTATGTTACCTAATTTCATATTTTTCTCTTTGAAACGAAAAAATAACGACTATTTTTATCTAAATACTTTCCTACAGTCTCTATTGTTATGAATAATAGATATGTTGCAGTCAAAACTCTTAACCAGTCAAAAGTACTATTGACTAGCAAAATTAGTCGAAAGTACTTTAACCGTAGGCTTTAGTTAATAATACTCATGAATGAATGAGTCAAAAGTACTTTGGCCCAATGGAGCTGGTTAAAAGTACTTTTGCCTAAGACATTCCGTCAAAAGTAGTTTTGACTGGTTGTATCAGTCAAAACTCTTAAAAAGTTAAAGAGGTCTATAGAAATAACGACAAATGGACATATAAATGTGTTTATGAAACGTATATAATTTACAAGTTTCTTATTATACAATCACGAATAGTTTTGATTTTTGGACATTTGATTTAAAGTTAAGTACTTTGTTTTCTTTATCCTGTGAAATTTCTGACTTTAATGACAATTTTTCTTTGTATTCATTGTAATGCCAATTTATTAATAAACAATTTCACATTTAATAAATTTCTTTTATATTCACATCTAATGAGTTAATAATGCTTTTGACTGATGCTTTATTACAGTTAAAACTACTTTTGACGAAGAGCGTCAGTCAAAAGTACTTTTAACTGAAAATTAGCTGTCAAAGAGTACTAATAACCATTAATTTACAGTCAAAACCACTTTTGACCAACCTGTTCAGTCAAAAGCACTTTTGACTGATTTTGCTAGTCGCTAGTCAATAGTACTTTTGACTGGTTAAGAAAGAATAGCTCCCCTCACCGATTTCCGATAGCCGATTTCATTGAAACCAGGCCAGCTACGCAGGAGTTATTTTATAGTGCCCAAGTGTGTGCGCAATACACAGAAGCACTCTCTCTTCCTTTTACTCTCATAACCCAGTGGGACGGTAAACCGACACGACTAGCGAGAGAACAGGCGCAGGACCGACTTTTTACATGCCCATCCGACGCATGGATCATCTTTCTTGTCAGACAATCAGGTGATCAGCCTGAATTGTCCTAACCAAACTTGAAAACAACATTTTTTGTTGTTCCAACGCGGGAATCGAACCCACGACCTCCGGGTCGAGAGCGAAGCTCTGAACCACTAGACCACGGAGGCGAATACATACCGGTATATAAACTGGTTAAAAGTTTTGACTGCAACAGATATATTATTACAAAAAGAAAAAAAACTGAAAGTATCCAACATATTATGTAAAGATGTTATTTTTTGTATTAAAACTAAACGTTGTTTTATGTGTCAAACAGGTTCTCAAGCAGAGCTTGCGATCGTAATTCTTGAGACCGAGTTTGAGATTGTTTTAATAATTATTCTTAATAACAATTAATATTATTGGTTTTTTTAAGAACCTTGAAGTAAAAAATGTCCTATAACAAACATTACTTGCATTGGCAATTGAGGTGTCACTGCACTGCTAGTAAATTAAAACAGCATGACAGTGAACTTCTAATTGCGCTGGTTTTAAGTGGGTAGGTTGTAATTTAGGACACTCCTAATAAAACCTTCCTACGTGTATGTGTAGGTTGTAGCTAATTCTAAATGAATTATTAGCTGTTGTAGTTTCGACAAGCAGACACGTAGTTTAGATAACTATAATGTCACTCAAAAGTTTGGACCTTTTTTCAAAAGCTTACTATAAACTTAATGATTTTATGAATGACTAGCTGACCCGTGCCCACTTCGTTGAGCATGGAAACCGTGTAAACCTTCCACGAATATTTCAAGACCAAAAATAGCCGAATCAGTTCAACTAATCTCGAGTTTTAGCGAGATTTTTTTTAAAGAGGATTTTTCCATCATTTTGGTAAATGGTGGCCCCATGCGAGTTTCTCACACCGGTTCTTCTCGCTGGGCTAGTTCCCGAACCGGTGGTAGGCATCACATAGAGTGACATAGACACGACGTTCAGTCAGTCAGTTCAGCAGTCCCATAGAGAGAAATTACATGAGAGATATCTGGCAGGGCGTGCACACTTGCAGCTATGTAATAAACGTAGTATTAATATACGTAAATAAAAAAAAACCTATCCTATACTATATAATAATACTAAAATAATACATAATATATACGGTCTAATTAAATATTCGGGATTCATTATTAAGATAGTGGACTTTTAAGCGTCTTTTAAAGACTTAACTAGGATTTTAGTAGGATTAGGAGACTTCTAGGATTTTTAAACGTAGTTTTTTTTAAACATACGTTGCAGTCAAAAGTAGTGACAAATACAATTAGTAATTACTGAGGCCGTGGGAACAAGTCACTTCCTGAATATATTGTTTCCGAAATAAAATGTGAAAATAAAAACGGTAATTTTATAAAACGGGCTAAGTGCGAGTCTGACGCACATACACACAAAACTCACAGTCATCAGTTTGTTGTATATGAGCCTTCGTGGTCTAGTGGTTCAGAGCTTCGCTCTCGACTTGGAGGTCGTGGAGTCGATCCCCGCGTTGGAACAACAAAAAATCTTATTTTCAAGTTTCAAGACAATGCAGGCTGATCACCTGATTGTCCGACAAGAAAGATGATCCATGCGTCGGATGGGCATGTAAAAAAAAAAGTTACCCGTCCCACTGGGCTACGAGAGTATAGTAGGAGAGATTGCTTATAATTATGTGTATTGCGCACACACTTGGGCACATAAATTAACTCCTGCGTAGGCCTGGTTTCAATGAAACCAGCAACTATTTATTTCTTACCACACATATATATTTTATAAGTTTATACATAGTTAATTTAAAAACATACAGTACAGCACTTATATTCTCACGTACTAATTTAAGCATGTTTTAAAAAGGTATCCTATTCCTATAGAATCTAGGTCAATGGCGGTTAATACCATCATCTTATACTTGAGTGTAGTCCGAGTGTGGTTTAAGTAGCTATCGATGATTAATGGGTACTTTTGTGAACTTTTTATTGAACTATAGCTTTGATTATGGTTTACTACAAAATTATAGTATTTAAATTAAAATATTTTAAACTTAGATAGAACCTACTTGTAAAAATAAATCCCTCCGGAACTGTACGTTTTGCTGGGATATAAAGCAGGGATGTTAACGAGCTCCGTAACCGTAACCGAAACTATCGGATATGCGATAAAAAATTTATCCGTAACCGTAACCGAATCCGAAATAAAAGTTTTGCTACTGTCAAAGGTAACCAAAATATAATATCCGTAACCGAAATTATACAAAACAAACGGATAATTCGAAATAATTTTAGATCCGTATCCGAAATCTCATATCCTTTTCATCCCTGGTATAAAGTTGCATGGTTGTAAATCAAGAATCTTATATATTGACATGCATAATTCGTTCAGTAGTTTTTGCGTGTAGCAAACATTTATAATTCTATACTAACAATTTCGATTTCAAAAATATAACGGAACCCTAAAATAACGACTATTCCCGAAAGACATTAAGAAGCTGCTGCAGCTAATTACTAAAAAGAGTAAAAAGAGCAGTCACTATAACTTTGGGATATGATTATGCTACCTTTTCTCATTCTAGAAATGTATTTTTTTATTTGATCCAAAAAATTAGGTTTTACTTATTACAATTATTTATGTTTTTTTAGTCGCAAGAATTACAAAAAAATCTTGAATGTGAAAAAGGTAGTAATAATAATATTCCAAAGTTATAGTGACTGGTCTTTTTACATCATGTATATTTCTTAGTATTATATTTATAAGGAGAGACTAATATAGAGTTAATAATATTAATAATATCTATGGACGCTTTACACCACGTCAACCTACCACTGTGCTAAGTATCCCAGGAACTTGTTTTACATAGTTCATACGGACTTCCACGAATATTTCAAGACTAAAAATAACCGAATCGGTTATTTTCGAGTTTTAGCGAGACTAACGAACAGCATTTCATTTTAATATATACGAAGATACACAGATTTAATACACATCCATGACCCAAAAACTTTGTGTTCCTTCGGCGGTATTCGAACCCGCGACCTCCCGCTCAACCACTATGCTACAGAGGTCATTATAGTTAGCTAGAAAGTTTTAGAAGTTTAATATTATGCACTCTATTATGAGCAGCAGTAATGGCATATAAATCTCAGAATTGGTGTCACGGTAAGTTGACTTTTATAGCTATGCATTAAGCCTATAAATAGATTTCGTGACATAATACGTGGGTACGCTCACGACCGACTTTTCGCAGGATAATCGGACAGATTTTTTTTAGCTAATAAAGAAAAAAATATTTAAATCGGTTAAGTTTTGGAGGAGGAAACAGAAATCCCCTAAACGTCGATTTCTGGTACTTTTAATGGGTAATTTCAGTCCAAGTTGCAGTTGTCTCTATCGCGCTAGTGCTAGCTAGCTAAGGCACTGCGAGACAGCAATAGATTTTATAAATACCTATTTTGTATTTCTCTCAACCGTGCTGTTTCCTCTTAACTTCGGACTACTTTAATTATACGTGTACTAATAGCCCCTCACCGATTTCGGTGTCGGTAACCGATTTCATTGAAACCAGGCCAGCTACGCAGGAGTTATTCTATAGTGCCCAAGTGTGTGCCCAATACACAAAACACTTTCTCTTCCTTTTACTGTCATAACCCAGTGGGACGGTAAACCGACACGACTGGCGAGAGAACAGGCGCAGGACCGACTTTTTACATGCCCATCCGATGCATGGATCATCTTGTCAGACAATCAGGTGATCAGTCTGCATTGTCGTAACCAATCTTGAAAACAACATTTTTTTCTTGTTCCAACGCGCGAATTGAACCCACGACCTCCGGGATGAGGCCAAAGCTCAGAACCTCTAGACCACGGAGGCGCTTTTTTTTGTGTTGATAAGTCCACAATATGAATATATGAAAATTTCGGTGTTTTCGATTTGTAAAGTTATATGGAACGTGATAGTAGATTCAATTGCGTAATTCCAGCCATATGTGGCTTAAGTGTGTGGCATCTGCCATATTGCACTTTCTATAATTTATTTATGTTCTCTAATTGCATAGGGAAGATATCGTGCATGACTCATATAGCTTCGTTCATGATTTTTTTTTTGAATGGATACTTACTAATGGCATTTAAGCCGATTTAGTTGCGTTGGACTATAACTAGCCATGTGGCTGTTTAGTAAGAGGGGAAAGTGGGGAATTCTGCCCCCTCCTTACATCACCCGGGTGAAGTAGTTCGTGAAATAAAACCCGTGATTTTAAATATTCTATACTAGCTGTTCCCGCGACTTCATTCGCGTGGTTTTTGAATGACTGAAGCCGTTTATGCAGCGCACGCAATGACAGTCCCCAAAATGTAATTAATTTTCCCCGTTTTTGCACATTTCTTACCGACGCTTCGCTCCTATTAGTCGCAGCGTAATGTTATATACCCTAAAGCCTTCCCCTATAAATGTACTATCCAACAAAAAAAGAATTTTTCACATCGGACCAGTAGTTCCTGAGATTAGCGCGTTTAAACATACAAACCCTTTCGTTTTATAATATTAGTATAGATTGGTCTGCATCTATGGTCTTAGCGTGATATACAGTGTAAAGAGATCAGTCACTATAACTTTGGGATATCATACTATAGTACATCCGAGATAAATTTAACTCAAACGTAAACAAACCCGTCTATGACACAACCATAGACTAGTCAGTTATGCCAATTGGCCAGTATTAAAGCAATTATTATTGTTTGCTACGAATCCATAGACTATAGACTATATACAGTCAGAAGTGTCAAAATAGCGTATTTTAACTGTGAAGGTTTTTCATTTGATGTAAACATATTAATTATTGTTTAATTGTTATAAAATGTATCGGATATTGAAGTATGATCCTTTAATAATTAATATAATAAGTATGTGTGAAAGTGTTGATAAGTGTGAATATTAAGTGAATAAGTGAAAATTTATATGTTTTCGGCGGGGATGTTAAGCTCCGTAACCGTAACCGAAACTATCGGATCATTTCATTTACATCGGAATATAAAATAATATCCGTAACCGTATCCGAATCCGAAATTATAGTTTTGCTACTGTAAAATCGAAACCGAAATTCAATATCCGATATTATCCGAAACAAACGAATAATCCGAAATAATCGTATCCGAAATTTAATATCCATTTCATCTCTGGTTTTCGGTTTGTTTACCATTAGGTTTTCATCTCAGACGTACTATACCTTCTCTCGTTAATTTTTTTGTGATGTGATTATAGAATACGTGACATCAATAATGTATGATGTCAATCAGTTTATTTTAGTTCATTACCGTGATATGTATGTGTATGATCTCACCAACGTATAGTTAGATTTGTAATGGCGTTATCTAGGACAGGTCGCAACGTCGCATGCGTCTTTTCTGAGAAATAACTTTTGCAATTGGGTTATTGAATTGAGGTTCGATTCCCGAGTTGAAACAAAAAATGTTGTTTTCAAGTTTGGTTAGGACAATGCAGGCTGATCACCTGATTGTCTGACATGAAAGATGATCCATGCGTCGGATGGGCATGTAAAAAGTCGGTCCTGCGCCTGTTCTCTCGCCAGTCGTGTCGGTTTACCGTCCCACTGGGTTATGAGAATAAAAGGAAGAGATAGTTTTTTTGTGTATTGCGCACACACTTGGGCACTATAAAATAAATCCTGCGTATCTGGCCAGGTTTTAAAAAATACTCTCTTTCTTCTAAAAACTAATTATAGTTTACTGAACTTTAGTTACTTCCGACGAAAACTTTTTATTTGTCAAGTAAGTAAGTGTTAATCAAGTAACGTATTTTTTTTACTGGTTGCACGGCGGTCCCCCCGCCAAGTTGAGCATATTGTTTGTCTAATATAATTTTAATATATATTAATTTAAACTATTTTTATTTCATTGCAATCATACTAATAAGTTATTTATGGAATAGAATATAGTCATTGTAAAATATAATATTTTTATGTATTAAATAAGGAATTACATAAAGCTTTTTATTATAACGTTACTTTATCGATAACGCTAACCTATACTGCAATTGTACTTCGGATTCTAAAAAAAGTTAGATCATAATCGGTTTACCACTTTGGGAGTTACGATGACACCCACACACACTTATAAAACCCCTCTGTTTCGGGGGTTGAAAACACACACATGGACATTGGACAGTAATTACGAATAAAATAGGGTAGATAAGGTTCTTCTCGACGGGTTAGGGTTGAACCGGTGGTAGCTTTTTGAGAATAAATTGTTAAGTTTTATTTGGAAAGATAATTTTTTCATTTTCATTTAACCACTCAACGCCTCTGACTAGAGGCGTCACTAGACTTAGTGGTTAGGAGCTCTCGACTGAGGTCGATTCCAGAGTTAAAATAGTAAAAAAATGTTTTCAATTTGTTTAGGACAATGCAGGCGGATCACCTGATTGTCTGACAAGACAGATGATCCATGCGTCGGATGGGCAAGTAAAAAGTCGGTCCTGTTGATCTCCCGCCAGTCGTGTCGGTTAACCGTCCCACTGGGATATGAGAGTAAAGGAATAGAGAGTACTTCTGTCTTGCACACACACTTGGGCTGCGTTGCTGCCCTGGTGTCAATGAATGGCTACAGTCAATGGAATCCTTGACTGTAGTCAATTGATTACTTTTTTTTTTTTTTTTTTTTTGATTTCGCAAGGGAAATGCATTACGCATCCCCCCGGGAGGGTCCCCGAGGGGTATGTGGGACTCCCGGCTCGCTACGACCGGTTTACCCACTAAAACCACTTGCGGATTGCCATCAGCCGTTATGTTGGGTGGAGTGCCTGGATCTGTCTAAACACAGGCTACTCCTCCCTCGACCGGCCGGTTCACCTCTATAGGGACCGGACTTCCATCAAATTAAGAGAGCGCTCCGGCAAACTGAAGCGCTCTCCTCGGCGCCGAGACTGACAAAGCCGGGGAGGTTACCCATCCCTCTACCCGGAGCCCCGTACTAGACGTGAGATGGGAGGGCCGCATAACGACGCCTCCGCACCCCCGTCCTGCGCCGGCGAAGCGGAAGAGAGAGAGGATCAGTCTCTCTGTCCCGCTCCGAGGCCTCCTTCTGCGACATAACGAATTCGCAAAAGGAGACCACCGCCTGCCAGGCCTCATCGCTCTCGAGCATGCAGCGAACCACACTCGAGAGTGAGAGGTCCCGCCCAATCACTGCCACGAGATCGTGGCGCTGCACGGCCCATCGATCGCACACCTCTAAGGTGTGCTGAGCCGTGTCCTCCGCAGCGCCGCATTCGTGGCAGGCTGGCGTAGGCTCTCTCCTGGCAACCTTACACAGGTACGCACCGATAGTCAATTGATTACTAACCTAACCTAACCTAATCCCAAAACCTTTAATCACATTGCAATAAACTAGTCTAGATTTTACCGCGTCGAGATAAGGGTGCATCGACCTTTTGGCACTGAATCACTATCGTATCTAAGGTTTTACAGGGGTCACAAACCTTTTTGACACTGATTTTCCACCACATTTTAGGTTTACAGCGGTTACAAACCCTTTTGACACTGACTTTAGCACTGAATTACCACGGTATCTAAGGTTTTACAGGGGTCACAAATCTTTTGGCACAGAATTACCACCGCATCTAATAACTAACTAGGTCACCAACATTTAAAATTAAATTTCTACCGTAAGTGTATGTTCATATAACACCGAATCAAGAGCTTGAGGAGTTACCAACATTTAGCACTGAATTTTCGCTGAAACTAAGAATTTGCAGGGTTCACCAACATTTGCCGTTAAATTTCAACCTTATAACATATTCACCATTTGACAGTGAATTTCTGATCGACAGGATTAACCAATCTTTTGACACAAATTTTCTGCGATATCGAGATTTACAATTTTAGAGTAGCGTAGAGTCTAGACTCGAGACTCTAACGCCTGTATAAATAAAACAATCTCAAACCCAGGTTGGGTTTGAGATTGTTGACACTTGAGAACCTATTTGACAGATAAAACAACGTTTCATTTCACATTTAAAAGCGAAAACCTTTATCAATGTTACATAGTACTTTTATTTCTTTTCTTTTTATATCGTAATGTTCATATTATAGATTACAGAAACACATTTAATAAGAAGACGACCTCCGTAGCGCAGTGGTTGAGCGCGTTGGTGCTCGAACGAAAGGTCGCGGGTTCGAATCCCGCTGAGGGAACAAAAAGTTTTTCAAAATGTTCTGGGTCATGGATGTGTGTTACATTTGTGTATTATATGATAAAAATCTTAAATATGTGTATAATATAAAAGTATTAAATATATTTCCGTTGTCTGGTACCTGTAACACAAGTTCTTCGGATACTTAGCACAGAGCCAGAATGACGTGGTGCGAAGCGTCCATAGATATTATTATTATTATCTATATTTTTATAATCTTCATTTTTACGTTTTAAAAAACAAAATAACATGAGAAAAGTTGTTCATTTTTAAAAGTGAAAAGAAACGTTTTTTTTTACCTGTCAAGTAGATTCTCAAGTGAGGTTGGGTTTGAGATTGTTTTATTTATACGGGTCTAAGGTTCTACAGGTATCACCAACACTGAACATCCAGACTCACAGGTTAACCAACAGCACACAATAACACCCATATGAACCGGGCTCACCAGCATTTTGATACTTGATGACGATTAAAACCGGTCGTGTTTTTGTAAAAACTTATTAAAACTTAATAAAAAGTTGTGTGTTATTATTGTGAACGTGAATTTCCATCGAGAACCAACACTACATTAAATTTTATATGTTGACACTAAATTTCCGTCATATCTAAGGGTCTGAAGGGGTCCCCAATCTTTGGACACTGAGTACGGGTATATAGAGAGTAGGTAAGGTTTTACAGGGGCGACCAACATTTGGCACTGAATTTTCACCATATCTAAGAATTTACAGGTGTAACCAACACTTTGACACTAAATTTCCGTCATATCTAAGGCTCTACAGGGGTCCCCGATACTGAATTTACCGGTATATAGAGTTTAAGGTTTTACAGGGTTTCACCAACATTTGGCACTGAATTCACAAACAAATGAACAGGGGTCGGCAATTTCGGCGGGGACTACAGGGTTCATCAACATTTGGCACAGAAATCACAACCGAATGACCAGGGATCGCCAATTTTGGCGCTCAATTTTGCGGAGTTCACCAACCTTTTGACACTGAATCGCTGCGGTATCTAGGTCCGTGTCTGAGAACGTAACGCCGCGGCCGGCGCGCCGCGCGTTTTCCGCCAGCTTCGAGATCGACCGCGCGCCGTCTCTCGCGGCCTGAGACTGAAGTGCGCGCGGCGACGCATGCGCGGTAGGCAGGTGTATGTCGATGTGTATGTCCGCAAATAGATGAGGGTTGGGCTGTTGCTTCTGCATCAGCAGCCCCGATGGCCGTGGAGCAAGTTAGGATGTCCTGGGGCCTTACTCTCCAAACTGATTTGATTTTGATTTAGATACGATCTTGCCGCGTACTTCCTAATAAATTTCTTAGTAGATTCTTAGTCGATCGATAAATAATCGATATGGTCGGGAGTACAAAAAGTTACGATCTAACAATTTTCTTTATTCTGTTTAGTTTCAAAGAAAAAGGTTTATACTTAAATGGAGACCCTAGAAACTTATTATGTAATGTTTATCAATCAATCAATCAATCGATAATTTAATCACAGAATGTATTACATTTGCAGGTGGTAGCGCTTAAAACAGATCCATACATTTTACCATGATAGCATGGTGTGTGAAAATTAAATAATATACAATTATATTTAAACAAGATACTGAATAAAGAGTTTTCATTTACATTTCAATCATTTTTCTATTTACTTTTAAATTGCATTACATCAGAGCGCAGTATAGCCTGTGTTGATTATAATAATTTTTATGCCCACATAAATCAATATAACAGATTCGAATCCTTGACCCAATTACCTACGCGAATTGCTGATTATAATGAGACTGTATTGTTACTACCACGCCTCCGTGGTCTAGTGGTTTAAAGCCTAGTTCTCGACGCGGAGGTCGTGGGATTGATTCCCGCGTTGGAACAACAAAAAATTGTTGTTTTCAACTTTGGTTTGGACAATGCAGGCCGATCACCTGATTGTCTGACAAGAAAGATGATCCATGCGTCGCGCGTCGGATGGGCATAAAAAAAGTCGGACCTGCGCCTGTTCTCTCGCCAGTCGTGTCGGTTTACCGTCCCACTGGGTTGTGAGAGTAATAGGAAGAGAGAGTGTCTTTGTGTATTGCGCACACACTTAGGCACTATAAAATAACTCCTGCGTTGCTGGCCTGGTTACAATGAAATTGGCTACCGACACCGAAATCGGTGAGGGCAGCTATTATATTATAAAAGCCGTGGCCGTCAGCCCACACCGAAACACGGTAGAAAAATATGAAAAAAATAAAAATTGCTCTTAAAAAAAACATCTGTTATTTTTACCTCTAATAGTGCACCAACCGAGGCAGCGATCACTCTTTTTAATTTTTAACCGACATTAACGACGAGATCATTAAGCATGAGAATATTAATTTGGAGAAAATATTGACATCATTAATTAAACGTGATTTTATCAGCATCTTTATGTCATCTACAAATGACATCTGTGCTGTCACAAGCGTGATATTTCCGACGCTTGTCAGTAACGTGTAACTTACGAAAATGTTTAGCGCCCCTGCATTAATTGTGACATCATGATCATCAGCCTGCACATAAGTTATTTCAATTTTTACTGGGTGTAAAATGGACAGTCACTATAATTTTCAGATACGATTATACTACCTGTCCTCATTTTGGAAATGTATTTTTTCATATATATTTTTTTGACAAAGACTATAAAAATTTGTCTTGTCTAGTGTAATGTACAATACTTGAATAAATGTATTTTTATTATTATTTTTATTTAAGATGCTATCACCATTTATCACTTATAAATTTAAAGAAGATTTGACATAAGGTTCTCTAAATGACAAGCGAATTCGTATTTAGCGATGCTTATATCATTTTGAATCAGAGGCCAGGCTATAAGGACTAATGAACGACTTAATAAAATAAAAGTTTAAAAAACTATAACCCGACTTCGCAAAAAAGGGGTCTAAAAAGGCTGAAACAAGAAAATAATTCAATTTGAAATCCAGATATGCATAGGTACAGATATGGTCAAGGTCGAATCCCGCTGAGGGAACAAAAAGTTTTAAATGTTCCTGAGTCATGGATGTGTATTAAATTTGTGTATTAATATAATAAAAATCTTAAATATGTTTATAGTGTAAAAGTATTAAATATATTTCCGTTGTCTGGTACCTGTAACACAAGTTCTTCGGATACTTAGCACGGGGCCAGATTGACGTGGTGTGAAGCGTCCATAGATATTATTATTATTATTATTATTATACATACAAACATACATACATACATACATACATAGACTGCCAAAATCATTACCCTTCCTTTTGGCTTCGCCGAAGTCGGGTAAAAAAAGAAGGTTCCGTGGTAACATGGCGCTTGACTTTTCAAGAAAGGAGCGGCCGTGCTTGTCTTGGCGGGGGCGCTGGCGTGCTGCTAGATCTTAATATAATCTAGAATGATATAGATGCAAATACTTACAAAATACAAATATTTAATGTGTCTCACAGCTATTTTTACAGTTCACAGAAATGAGCAATAAAAATCTGACCTACATGCTACCGCGTTCTGGATTATTTGGACAGCGATTAATATTTAATAATAAACTTATAGTTATACTATATCTGTCTATTTAAATCACAGATCTCTAATGGCCTACTTAAGGCTTTGTATAGCGCCAATGACCTTGATCGCCTCCGTGATCTAGTGGTTCAGAGCTTCGCTCTCGACCCGAAGGTCGTGGGTTCGATTCCCGCGTTGGAACAACAAAAATGTTGTTTTCAAGTTTGGTTAGGACAATGTAGGCTGATCGCCTGATTGTCTGACAAGAAAGATGAATCATGCGTCGGACGGGCATGTAAAAAGTCGGACCTGCGCCTGTTCTCTCGCCAGTCGTGTCGGTTTACCGTCCCACTGGGTTATGAGAGTAAAAGGAAGAGAGAGTGCTTCTGTGTATTGCGCACACACTTGGGCCACTATAAAATAACTCCTGCGTAGCTGGCCTGGTTTCAATGTAATTGGCTATCGACACCGAAATTGGTGAGGGGAGCTATTAATGACCTTGAATGGCGAGAAAGGGGTTTCGCGGCGACCGGAGCATGTTGAAAACCTCTTTTTTTATTTTGAGACAAAATTGGTAAAACTAAATAAACAGGGTGAAAGTTTACAAGATCAGGCACTTTTAGCTACAGATATACATATAGCATGCAAACATTTAAAAAACGTAATCCCAAAACAGCAGAACTTGTTCATATTCATAAAGTTTTATGTTCTTTTCAACTGTAGTGAGAACTACTATGTTTTGTATGTAACAAGTTTTACAACACACACATTTCTATGCATTGGATGAACTTTATACGAGTTTTATACATTCTGTTATACGAACTGGGTCAAGCTGTTATAACATTGTACACGCCCTCGCGATAATCGGTGACCGATTTTTGTAGATGAATAATAGATAGCGATATTATAATGAGCTCGTCCTACAAAAAGTAGGACTCAAAATCGGTCATATTTGTATCGTGGACCAATGAATTTAAAAATAATCGGTGGAAAATCGGCCTGCAAAATGTCGGCCGGGGGCTTAAGGAAGTATCAGTTCAAAACTATATTAATAATATCTATGGACGCTTCACACCACGTCAATCTGGCCCCGTCCTAAGTATCCGAAGAACTTGTGTTACAGGTACCAGACAACAGAAATATATTTAATACTTTTATATTATAAACAAATTTAATAGACATACATCCATGAACCTTAACACAACATTATTTGTTGTTCCAACGCGGGAATCGAACCCACGACCTCCGGGTCGAGAGCGAAGCTCTGAACCACTAGACCACGGAGGCGATATAATTAATTACCTTAACTAACACTAGTAGAATTAGTAATTCCACTAATGTTACACTAGTAATCACTAATTAGTGATTAACAGTTTACTTTCGATGCGGAGCTTGTATTAGAAAACTCTAACTGGGACGTTTTCTTCGTAACTTTCCACAGCCTACAAGTACCTACTAGTTCCTACTACTAGTAGTGGTACTTACTAGTCCCTACTGCTAGTAAAAACTATCATAACAACTGTAGTTAGTAAATAAGTTACTTTTACCCGATGACGGCGAAACTAAAGGGGTAATGTTTGTTACATATTAGCGCCTAAACTACTGATCCGATTTTAATAAACGAGGTGTTAATAAACTCCTAATAATAGCTATATTATTTACGTAGGGTTATATCGGGTGTAAAAAGAGCAGTCACTATAACTTTGGGATATGATTATACTACCTTTTCTCATTTCTTCTTCGTTATATTTTCGACAAAAAAATAAGATATTATGGTAAAATATTTTTATTTACAAAAAAAAAAATCATTTCCAACATAAGGAAAGGTAGGATAATCGTATCTCAAAGTTATAGTGATTGTTCTTTTTACACCCTGTATAACTAATGTAAAAAATATATATTAGTTTGCGATCAAATACTGAAAGGATAAAATATGTGGTGATCAAATCCCACGAATTCTGTTTCGGTCCGCCAATCAGTGACAGTGGCTGACCGTTTGTAGACCATTCGTGATCGAGTCTTAATTGGCACTTGGTCGGGTTTTTTTTTAACAAAGAAAGTATTGTTTGTATGTTTTTGATAAGATTTTGTTTTATTAAATATATCTATTTCCTCTACAAAAAACCCAAAAATTTACTTATAGGATAACTCTAAATCGTTTTGATTCAACGTGATGCAAATGTAAACAAAGCTATGTAGCTATGTTATAGTAATTGGTCCATGGTAATAGCTATGCGTTCCTAGCCGGCCATGCTATTTAAATACTTATTTAAATATAATATATATATAAATTAATTGCTGTTCGTATATAGTCTCGCTAAAACTCGAGAACGTCTGAACCTATTCGTCTATTTTTGGTCTTGAAATATTCGTGGAAGTCCAGGGAAGGCTTAAACGGTTTCTATGTTCAACGAAGTGGGCTCGGGTCAGCTAGTATTATATATAAAAATGAGTCGCTGTTCGTTAGTCTCGCTAAAACTCGAGAACGTCTGAACCGATGCGTCTATTTTTGGTCTTGAAATATTCGTGGAAGTCCAGGGAAGGTTTAAACGGTTGTATGCTTAACGAAGTGGGCACCGATCAGCTAGTTCAAATATAGTAATTATTATAATTATAAAGAAAAACACATAAGTGAGTTGAATTTAAATTTTTTTCTGACTCCTAAAAGAGACGTATTCGGCTGGGGGAATTTATGTTTACTTGTATTATATTTTATTTTACATGTATTCCACATTGGTTCGGAACAGACTACACAATAAGTTTACGAGTTAAGAAAACATTTTACACAGAAGCATGTTTATATAAATAACACGTCTAATGTAATTTTAGAGCAAAACTTACATCATGTGTGGTATTTACACTTTGTTATATTTACACTCTGTTATATTTACACTCTGTTATATTTACACTCTGTTATATTCAAACTTTGTTATATTTACCGCACGGAACTAGAACTGCACTATAACAAAATTGAACTTATAATAAACACACAACGCAGCATTGCAGTGCTGTTTAAAGAATGGGGTCTGAGCTTGGTGTTTTGGTGGGTGCGAGCGAGACGGGAGACCCCATAAGTCCATGGGGTTAAGCGGGAGAGGGACGGAAGATACGAGCTTTCGGCAATCCTCGGCTATGTTCGTAAGTCATTGCCTGATAGACGATCGCAATATGGAATACTCATTGAGTATTATGCTAATGATTTGTTTTGGTTATTCTATTAAATTTACGTCTGTAGCGCAGTGGTTAAGTGGATACCGGAGTTCGCGGGTTCGAATCCCGACAAAGGAAGTGTTCCTGGATGTCTATAAATATGTGTATGATATAATAAAAATTATGTCTACAGCCTGTAATATAGTGATAATACTTTAGGGTATGTATGGGTCCCGTATATAGAGTTTACCGTGAAAGTGCCAGCGCAGAAAGAGGTACTTTTTATTTATTGTTTGGGCAAATTAATGATGTCGGGCATTTCTAATACAAATCAATCAAATCAAATATTTTTATTCAGAGTAAATTTTACAAATAATGTTTTCTGAACGTCGTTTCTTTATGATGCCTACCATACAAACATGAAAGTCAAAAGTAAGTCTTTCAGCGCTGGTACTTTCACAGTATACTTACTCTACATAGGAGGCACATACCCTAAAGTATCATTACTCATTTATTTTACCCCTTGTATACAAAAATGAATTTATGAATACGTTAATCTCGCTAAAACTCGAGAACGGCTGAACCGATTCGGCTACTTTTAGTCTTGAAATATTCGTGGAAGTCCAGGGAAGGTTTAAACGGTTTGTATGCTCAACGAAGTGCAACTAGTATGAGTATAAAATAACAAAAATGACAATTATGTGTATAACATAAAAGTATTAAATATGTTTCTCTTGTCTGGTACCTGTAACACAAGTTCTTCTGATTGACGTGTTGTTGAAGCGTCCACTAGTTAGTTTACATGTAACTCTAATGTCATTACTAATTAGTGATTATAACTAGATAAGCTAAGTAATAACGCCATTGTAAACAACAATTAATATGTAGGTTATTCAATGTCGTCACAATATTCGGAAAAAGGTATCCTTACGAAGTAATAATAATAATAATATCTATAGACACTTCACACTACGTCAATCTGGCCCCGTGCTGAATATCCGAAGAACTTGTGTTACAGGTACCGGACAACGGAAATAAATACTTAATACTTTTATACTATACACATACTTAAGATTTTTATTATATTATACACAAATTTAATACACATCCATGACCCAGGAACATTGAAAACTTTTTTTTATTGAATATAATATAGGTATATGAAAAGTTAAAGTAAATTAATCAAATAATATATCAACATATTCCTATCAGCTGTACGAGGTGTTTGGCGATTACATAACCGCGCTAGTCATTCAATTAAATAAGCAGATGCAATCAGATGACTGCGACATATACAAGGTGTAAAAAGAGCAGTCACTATAACTTTGAGATACATAAATATTTCTTAATTAGGAAATGTGTTTTTTAAATTTTTTTGTCCAAAAAAAAAAAATATGTTTTTTACCATTTCTTATTTTTTTGTCGCAAAAATAATAATAAAGCCAAAAAAAAATTTTTGTAAAAAAAAATTAAAAAAAAAAATACATTTCTAGAATGGGACAATGTACCTAGTTTAATCATATCCCAAAGTTATAGTGACTGCTCTTTTTACACCAGTTACATGCGATAAATGCCGAATGCACATTAAGTTACGATATAGGTAACAATTTTATTTATCCTGATTAGTTGTAAATCTGATTAGTTCATCCGTATCCGAAATTTCATATCCATTTCATGTATAGTAAATGTAGAGGTATCTCTCTAGAGAGTAGACAGTTCACTCAAAGGACTCAATGTAGAGATATCTCTGTAGATATTAGACACTAGATAGTATACTCAAAGGTCTATGTAGAGACTCAAAGTAGATATATAACAGAGACACGACCTAGTACTAGAAAATGGTATCGCCCTAATACTGGCAATGCGACTGGCAAAGGGTGAAGTCCAGGCACATTCCGGAAACCGCCATCTAGCGCCACTATTGGAAAATACTAATTACTAATTTCGTCTCTTATCTTCTTCTTAATTCAGGAGTTTAGTTTAACGTGATGTCATGCTTAAAAATATGTTTATCTTTATTTTGATGCCAATATTTGTACTTAATTCGTCATATTTACATTTTATAATTTACAAAAGTTAAGAGAAACACCACGGTTGAGAGAAATACAAAATAGGTATTTATAAAATCTATTGCTGTCTCGCAGTGCCTTAGCTAGCCAGCACTAGCGCGATAGAGACAACTGCAACTTGGACTGAAATTACCCATTAAAAGTACCAGAAATCGACGTTTAGGGGATTTCTGTTTCCTCCTCCAAAACTTAACCGATTTAAATATTTTTTTCTTTATTAGCTAAAAAAGGAATTGAGCTAGGTTTAAATTTTTTGATTTTGTTGTTTATTGTATTCAAATCTGTTTCCTGGATGCTTAAACATAGCGGAGAGTCTGGCCCTTTTTTTTAGGTTTTTAAACGTCCATATCTCTTTAAATAATTAATTTATTAAAAAAAGGAAAAAATAGGGACGTACAAACAATATCCATAAATATTCAGGAAAAAAATTGTTACTCTAGAGTTGTTATCCAGGGAGGAAATAGAAATCTCCTAGACCCCTATTTTTGTATGGAAAAAATTTCGTGGTGTTTCCTCATCCATGAATTTTTTTTGTATTAAATATAGATTGTATGGGATGGTAGGCCATGGTAGAGATATCCCTCAGCTTGCCGCATGTCGTATCCACATATTGCCAACGTGTCGGGGCTTCAAAGGAAACAGATGTGTATGGTGTAGAATTTAAAATAAGTGTAACTTCACACCGGGACGCGACGCACGCGGCGGTAAAGCACCCTCGAATAGAGAATGTACCTACACTAATTTTATTTTTTTAATACTGTTGTCCCAGTATGTACAGGGTGATTCTTGGTTAATATATCAAGCCGAATATAGTGCTAAGAGAAGGACGCGTAGAGCATTTTGGTTTTGACACCTCATATAAATTATCATAACGTGACAAATCGTGATA
Organism: Celastrina argiolus; assembly: GCA_905187575.2. Lineage (NCBI taxonomy): Eukaryota > Metazoa > Arthropoda > Insecta > Lepidoptera > Lycaenidae > Celastrina > Celastrina argiolus. The sequence continues at coordinate 790,266 of LR994601.1, read as the reverse complement.
AAAGATCTCCATAAAAGTTACAAAACAGATGACTTTCAATCCTGGTCAGGTATTAGCTCATCGACCAGTGCGTTCGTAGCAGCATATTAAGATTCACTCCTTGTGGTCATTTTGGACCTTTGATTTTTTTTGAGTTATTCAAAGTAATTTATATTATAATATGAGGTGCCAATACAAAAAATGCTCTCCTCGTCATTCTCTTCACACTATGTTCGACTAATCACTCTGTATACAAAAGCACTAGTTTTTGTTCTGTTTATGAAATAAAAAAAACTGAGTTCCAAAGTTAAAATGGGACTATAGTACAAAAGTTTTCAAAAAAAACATCAATAAACCTAGTCTTAAGTCTGAGATAACATGAAAAGTCAAATTAAGGCCCTCTTTTTATAAATTGTTATAACGAAGCCGCCGCGTCGCGTCCCGTCTGAACTGCCATAACTAAAGTAACAGAACGTAAAGCCACGTACGTTCACAGTCATACATAAACACTACAGTGACACATAAGGTACGTTCACACCGACTGTTTGTACACATGCTGTGATCGTCTGAACTGCCATAACTTTAATAACAGGACGTAAAGCTACATTCACAGTACTACATGAGGGTAAAAAGGCGATAATCGGTGCCCGACTTTAAGCATAAATGATAACAATGATATATAAATAAATAAAATTAAAAAAAAAAACGTTTTATTTCCAAATGAAACTTAACAAGCTCGGAAAGTCAACAAGAAACAAGCTACCACCGGTTTAACCCTAGCCCGCCGAGAAGAACCGGCGTAAGAAACTCGCACGGGGCCATCTTTTAGCAAAAAGATGGAAAAAATATACTGATTGCAATCACGTCATACAAAAAATCACACAGAAATAATATGGAGGTGAGTCACCCGAATATCGCTGCGACAAAAAGTAGGCCGTCTGTCCTTTAGACTACATTCACACTGACTTTTTATAACACATGCAGTGATTGTCGTTTTGTAGTCAATATTCCCACAATACAAGTACAATATCGGAAAAGTTCGCGCTGGATTTGTTTCTAAACATTTTAATAAGTCTCAAAATCTTTACCGATATGGCTTAAAATTGGTAAGGAGGTAGCTTAGAGCCAGACGGGTTCTGCGTTGCGGGTTCCGAGTTGCGGGTTCCGCGTTGCGGGTTCCAGGTTTGCGAGTTCCGCGTTGCGGGTTGCGGGTTGTCATCACAAACTGTTTTTATGCTCAACGTAGTGGGCAAGGGTCAGCTATTAATAATAAAAATCAATTTAACGAACTTCTAAAAGTAAATACAAAAAACTACGTAGGTACGCATTTTCTATCAATTCAATTTATTCCATAACACGACACATTTCTGTCAACTTGACTATTTGCAATTGTAAAATTGGTCACAACTCAGGCCGCAAATTAGGCTCCGCCCATATCCGACACTATCCGAAACTATTATTTCGGACTCGGTAACGGTTACGGATATTTCGGATATCCTTTAGTTTCGGTTACGGTTACGGAGCATCCCTAAGATCCCCGGCTGACATGATGATAAGTGTGATTTGTGCCTTAATTGTAATCTGTCATCAAAGATCATCCATATGGGTACAATGTCATAAATATGTCATCAAACTATTACTTGTAATCAGTTACCACATCAGCGGGGTTTGCAGCGACATTTCACTACTACGCATTCGTGCTTCAATTCATGGTTCATATTATATTAAGCCAAATACAGTGTATAGAGAAGGACTCGTAGAGCATTTTATGTTTTGGCACCTCATATAAATTAGGTACTTATAACGCGACAAACCACCATTAAAGATCTCTCAGTCACTAAACAGATAAGTTTCAATCCTGGTCAGGTGTTAGGTCAACGACCAGTGCGTTCGTGTGTATAAACTAGGAGCCCGCGAGCCCCAGCATACTAAGATTCACTGCGTGTGGTCATTTCAGACCTTTGATTTTTTCAAAACAAAAAAAGCTTTACGCGTCCCTCTCTTCACACTATATTCGGCTTAATATATTAACCATGAATCACTCTGTATAGTCATGGCCTACCGTCCCATACAATCTAACTTTAATACAAAAAATTGCTATAGATGGTTACTATTAACGTTTGTAAATTATAAAATGTAAATATGCCAAATTGAGTACAAAAGTTGACATTAAAATAAAGACAAACATAATATAAGCATAACATCACATTAGGCTAAATTCAACTCCTTAATTAAGAAGAATATACGAAACGAAATTAGTAATTAGTATTTTCCAATAGTGGCGCTAGATGGCGGTTTCCGGAATTTGCCTGGACTTCACCCTTTGCCAGTCGCATTGCCAGTATTAGGGTGATACCAATTTCTAGTACTAGGTCGTGTCTCTGTTATATATCTACTTTGTGGTATAGTTGACATTCGATAACTTCTCTTTTACACAGCTTTCAAATGTTCCTGCTTGGCATTAGGAACGATATAATAATGGCTTCTAGTGATATCTCACGTACATGTTTAGTAAATGTCTGTCTGTCGGTAGATATGGAAACAAAGATGGCGGTACGTGACAAGACGTAACGTAGGCGGCTACATGTGATGGTTTAGATATAAACCGGGCAAGTGCGACTCGGGTAGACCGTAGTCCGTACAAAACGTGCAAGAAATCACGCTTGTTGCCTAAGGCCGTGTTTCACCAAGCAATGTAAAGTTAACGCCATTTTAAAATACCGTGCCATCTCATTCATTGACAGGAAATACGAGAGGGATAACATGATATTTAACATGGCGTTACCTTTAACATTGCTTGGTGAAACACGCCCTAAGCCTTCCTTGAATATTTGTTTTATTTTTAGTATTTGTAGCTATAAGTCCCGATTTCACCAACGCATGTTACTGTTAACGGCTTGTTAAATTACCATGTCTTCTCATTCGTTGATATCTTATACAGGATGTAAAAAGAGCAGTCACTATAACTTTGAGATACGATTATACTACCATTCCTTATTTTGGAAATGATTTTTTTTTATATTTATATTGTCAAAAACTATTTTTTTTTACCTTTCACCCTTTATTATTTTTTTGTCGAATAATAACAATAAAGCAGAAAAAAATCTTTAATTTTACCGAACAGCAGTTCATTTTTATACCTATAAGTAAGATAAGACTAGCTGACCCGTGCCCACTTCGTTGAGCATAAAAAAAATAATAAACAAACCGTTTAAACATTCCCTGGACTTTCACGAACATTTGAAGACCAAAAATAGCCGAATCGATTCAGCCGTTCTCGAGTTTTAGCGAGACTAACGAACAGCAATTCATTTTTATAATATATTAGAAGACTAGCTGACCTGTGCCCACTTCGTTGAGCATACAAACCATTTACACCTTCCCTGGACTTCCACGAATATATCAAGACAAAAAATAGCCGAATCGGTCCAGCCGTTTTCGAGTTTTAGCGAGACTAACGAACAGCAATTCATTTTTGATGAAAAATATATTAAAATATAAGTAAGGAACAAGGATATTATGCTAGTTAGTATAATATCTCATATTCAATTCTATTGAAGTAAATAATTAATTTAAGTCGCAATTAGCTATTATCACGTGTGTTACAAGTCAGACATAATTACATATTAATTGCCTGCTATACATTAGCGATATGCAAATTGTATGTATGAATGTAACGATAGACGTTTATAAACGGTGTAAAAAGAGCAGTCACTATAACTTTGGGATATGATTATACTACCTTTTGTCATTCTAGAAATATATTTTTGTTACAAAAAAAATGGTTTATTGTTATTTTGCGACAAAAAAAATAAGAAATTGTAAAAAAAATAGTGTTTGACAAAAAAAATACATTTCTAAATGATTAAAATGTGTAGTATATTAGTTTCACAAAGTTATAGTGACTGCTCTTATTACACCCTGTATACGAAGTTTATACAGGATGTATTTTTATGATTTTTCAATAGGCAATGTACAACGTGCACAACACAGCGATCAGCTGATTACGCTGCGAGATCAATAGCACGCGTGTGTGAAAGTGAAAATGAACGTCTTTCATTACGTACTAGGGCAAAAATTATAAAATTTAAGAATTTAATGCAGAACGTTGTTCCAAACAGTTCAGCCTTGCGACTAAAAATAATAATTAGCAAAAAAAATTTTTTTTTTTTGAATAAATAATAAAAAAAATCATTGCTAGAATGAGAAAAGGTCCTATAATCATATCCCAAAGTTATAGTGACCCACTATCGTATTAGGGTTCCTTGCCCAAAGCGTCGACCAAGATTATTAAGACTTCCATGTCCGTCTGTCTGTCAATAGGACTCTGGCCATCGCTAATAACACTTACGAAGTTCTAAAACAAAATATATGGGATTAAACATTAGCTTCGTTAAGTGACATGCGAATTTGCTTGTCATTTAGCGAACTTTATGTGCCACACATTTTTGCTATCGAACTTCGTAAGTGATGATAGACTTTAGAATTAATCTTGAATCGGGCTGTATCACAAGAACCGCGAGAGAAATTTGAAAAAAAAAATGTATTTTTGCTAACCTAACAACAAATATTAAAAACAAAATGTATAGGTAATAAATGTTTAAAGGTGTCTCTGATACAACAAACGGGTTTACTTCTTTGAAATAATAAAAATTATTTTCTTCGAATAACATTAAATATACACGAATATTATATTTTTAAATCGCGATAAAAACGTGATATAAGTTTGACGTGTATGTATGTAGCATCCTAGCTCCCAAACGGATGAACCGATTTCGTTATTTTTGTCAAAAAGCTGACGTGATCGAGAATTCAGTGATTTGTATTTCGGTTGTAACTTATACACGCCCTAAACTATTAACACTAATTTATTTTACACCTTGTATGACTCTGGTATCCCGTCAAAACGTATAATCTTTAGCCGTTAATATAGAAGTAATAATATTGTATAGTTATATGTCTTGAAATAATCGGAAAAATGTATGCCGATATACAAAATGGCGGATGTCGCAAGTCCGCCCACTGCCCTTCCGGTGTACATGATTTGTTACTACCCACTATGTTTTTACATTGTCGTAACATACTAACATAGTATTATGTTACACTATTGCCTAACAACCAAATTAAGACACGCAGGGTTGCGTATATCTTGAATTTAATCGCCTCCGTGGTCTAGTGGTTCAGAGCTTCGCTCTCGACCCGGAGGTCGTCGGTTCGATTCGCGTTGGAACAACAAAAATGTTGTTTTCAAGTTTGGTTAGGACAATGCAGGCTGATCACCTGATTGTCTTACAAGAAAGATGATCCATGCGTCGGGTTGGCATGTAAAAAGTCGGTCCTGCGATGATCTCCCGCCAGTCGTGTCGGTTATCCGTCCCACTGGGCTACGAGAGTGAAGGAAAAGAGAGTATTTCTGTGTATTGCGCACACACTTGGGCACTATAAAATAACTGCTGTGTAAGACTGGTTTCAATGAAACCAGCCACCGTCACCGAAATCGGTGTGGGAGGCATTATTTTTTTTAGATCTGGTTATATATCTACTTTGTGGATCTGGGGCCGTATTATGATCTTTAACAATACCAGCCTGGTTCCAAGCAATTCAATAATACGGCCTTAAACTGCCTTGTCCTTTTTACCCGACTTCGGCGAAGCCAAAAGGAAGGGTAATGATTTTGGCAGTCTATGTATGTATGTATGTATGTTTGTATGTATGTATGTATGTATGTTCCCTCGTAGCGGTTAAACTACTGCTCCGATTTTAATAAATAAGGTGTCAATCGATTCGTAGTGGTCCCGCGAGTAACATAGGCTATATAATTTTTTTAATAATTTTGGATTTTGAAAATTATACCTCAAAAACTATCTCCAAAAAAAAAATTAAGATAATTGTATTGTGTTTGGTATCAAAATATAGGTCTTGGCAAGCACAATACAAATATGTATTTAAATGTTTAATTATTTATTATATTTTATTGTTAAATTGAAAATAAATGTTTAAAATGCGGTCGCACAAATAGTATCTAGGAGTTGTTTAGTTACTTACTATGTGTTAATTTAACGTTAGTTTAGTGAAAATATAATGTTATAGTTTATGCGAAAATAAAAAAAAAAGTAAAATAAAATAAAAAGATTAAAAAAACTATAACCCAACTTCGCAAAAAAGGCTCTAAAAATGCTGAAACAAGAAAATAATTCAATTTGAAATCCAGATATGCATAGGTACAGATATGGTCAAGGTAGAGCCGTGGTCGTACCCGCTAAACAAATCTATAATATTCGTCTGCTGTTGAAATATACAATCCCAATAGCGGGTACGACCACGGCTCTAGTTTGACCATATCTGTACCTATGCATATCTGGATTTCAAATTGAATTATTTTCTTGTTTCAGCATTTTTAGAGCCTTTTTTGCGAAGTTGGGTTATAGTTTTTTTAATCTTTTATTTTATTCATATTACAGCGACATGTTATTCTGAATGGATCCACCATAGTTTGGTTGTCTGAAAGTGACATTTGGAAGCAAGTCGAGTGTCACCTGACCGCTGACTGGCTGTCAATAAGTGATCGTAATAGGAAAATTCCAGGCAGCCATGTTGTATGTCGTAAACTGGCTGGAATTAAGAGCTTGTAATAAGCCCCCAGGTAAATAAAATGGCCGGTAGTTTATATAATTTTCATTATTTACATTGTGTAGTTTTCTTCTTTGTTTACAATTTTCATAATACACATCCCTTATCGCGGTGGGCATTTCACCCCCGTTGTAGGGGTGAGCCGCCCCCGGCGGGTCAGTGACCGCGCGTAAACAAACCTACCCTGTTGATCAATATGCAAGCATAGCAGGCTCACCGACACAATCGAGAACCGAATCAGTTCGATCTCAACGGTTTTTGGTATTTTATTTGGTGGATTACTTTGAAACTAATCAGGATGAAGAAAATCTTTAGATTGTAACTTTTTGCACTCCCGACCATATCAATCGACTGAGAACTAAAATGAACAAACGTCAATTTATTCGGGAGCACGCGGCACGATCGAATCTGAATCAAAATCGAATCAGTTTGGAGAGTCAGGCCAAAGATAGTGAAAATGGGCTACTTATGGCAAAATGTACAGCAGATATGACATGGACATGAAATTTCGGATACGGTTATTAAATTATGTCGGATTATCCGTTTGTTTCGGATAATTTCGGTTACGGATACTAAATTTTGGTTTCCTTTTTACGGTAGCAAAACTTTCATTTCGGTTTCGGTTACGGATATTTTTTTTTATCGGATATCCGATAGTTTCGGTTACGATAACGGAGATCCCTAACATCCCCGATGTACAGTAGTCGCTAGATTTACTTTTGCGCGTTCTAAAAGGATACTTCACGGTAACCGTACGTTTTGTCAACCGTGATTTTTAACCCGCAAAAACGAAGGGGTGTTATAAGTTTGACGTGTCTGTATGTGGCATCGTAGCTCCAAAACGGATGATCCGATTTTAATGCGGTTTTTTTTGTTTTAAAGGTATATCAGTCGAGAGTGTTCTTAGCTATGTTTGGTGGAAATCGATTCAGGTCTTCAAGGTCATCAGGTCTTTTAGGTGTTATAGGAATGTTATACGCTAAGTCGAGGGTTTTAATTTTTAATTTAAACCCCTTTTTGATGACCTCCGTAGCGCAGTGGTTCAGCGCGTGCTGATCGATCGAGAGGTTGCGGGTTGGAATCCCGCCGAGGGAACAAAAAGTTTTCAATGTTCCTGGGTCATGGATGTGTATTAAATTTGTGTATTAATATAATAAAAATCTTTATGATTTCCAGATTGACGTGGTATGAAGCGTCTATAGATATTAGATTATATTATATTTAGTCTTTTGTACGGAACGCTTTGTCCCCGTCTCGCACTTGGCATTTTCCTTAGCAGTCGAGGATCCCGAGTCTCCCATGATGATATATTGTGCTTCGTGCCCCGACTCGCACTTTATTATTCAACACACTTGATATCATTACCCTAATGTACAGATAGCAAAACATAACGGCCCCATACCACGCGACGTATTGAAAATGTCACCTGAAGCTCTATCACGCATGGTACATGTTTGTAAAAGTTTAATTAATATTTTAAACGATAGGGACAAAGTTAATAACGTTGTTGACGCTCGCGCTAACTTCGTAGTCTTCAATCTGCGATGAACTTCACTCCATAAGTCATATATACAGAGCTTCTTTCAACATCTTTTGCAACAAGCACCATTTTTATTTTATACTAGCTGACCCGTGCCCACTTCGTTGAGCATAGAAACCGTTTAAACCTTCCCTGGACTTCAACGAATATTTCAAGACCAAAAAAAAAAACGAATTGGTTCAGCCGTTCTCGAGTTTTAGCGAGGCTAACGAACAGCAATTCATTTTTATACATAAGATGCTGCTAGCTAACCTGTGCACACTTCGTTGAGCAAACAAACCGTTTAAACCTTCCCTGGAGTTCCACGAATATTTCAAGACTAAAAATAGCCGAATCGGTTCAGCCGTTCTCGAGTTTTAGCGAGACTAACGAACAGCAATTCATTTTTATATATAAGATTACATTTAAATATTAATATGTAATAAACCCGCCTGATATACCTTTCAAAGAAAAAAAACCTATCAAAATCGAATCATCCGTTTGGGAGCTACGATGCCACAGACAGACACATTTACACAGACATGTCAAACTTAAAAGACCACGTCGTTTATGCGTCGGGGCTTAGAATATACTCATTAGTATTTTCCAATAGTGGCGCTAGATGGCGGTTTCCGGAATGTGCCTGGAAATCGAAGAAAACAAAAATAGCCAGTCGAATTGCCAGTATTAGGGTGATACTATTTTCTAGTACTAGGTCGTGTCTCTGTTATACAGGGTGTTTTGGGGGTGAACGTAGGTATTTTGCAGATGGATAGGGTCAGTCTATGCGATCATTTTCTAGTATGGGAACTATAGTCCGATATCCTTTAGTTTTTAAGTTAAATACACATTGAAATGTATGAAAGTCACTAAGATTTGTTTTTGATTTTTTTTCTTTTCACTACAATTTGATTGTTTTTGCTATCGGAATAGTTGTAAGACTTTCAATTCATCGTGTGTTGTGTTTAAATCGACAAATAATTAAAAAAAACTGTATATAATATGAAACTGTGTCTATTTTTTAGCTTGATAACCCAAAAAGTATAAAGTATTTAAAAAAGCAGTTTTTTGCTCTTAACTTAAAAACTAAAGGATATCGGACTATACTTCTCATACTAGAAAATGATCGCATAAACCGACCCTATCCATCTGCAAAATGCTTACACTCATCCCCAAAACACCCTGTATATCTACGTTGTCGCGGGTCAAAAACAAGTACAATTTTCACCTACCTCATATCTCTAACTGCGCATATCACTATCTCTAATTACGTATGCACCGAAAGTCAAGCGCTTCCGTAACAGAACAAAGCCCCCAACTAAATGCACACTACGTCCCCCCCCCCACTCCCTGGGGGGGTCTTGCGAGTTTAATTAGACAGCTCCAGTTAGGGCTGCCAACAATACAATATTCCTAAATACATAAAAAAAAATCCTGGATAATATTTTTCCTTTTTAGTTATCCTTGCGACAGCAAAAATATATCGCAAAAAGTATAAAAAACAATTTTTATTTAATGACGATGAAAAATACATTTCAAGAATTAGAAAAAGTAAACTACATATCATAAAAAATCATCAAACGGTCATAATCATAATAACCCAAAGCCGTGACTAGCTTTGGGATATTATGTTCTTGTTACAGTCTGTATATAAATTATTTATCCTTATTTCTTTTGTAAAATACCATAATATAAAAATATTACTCTGTGTATTTTAATATCCGAACATTAAAGCAACAAATAACTATGTATAAACAAAATATAGGCACAAAATGGCCGCCTTAACGCTTAGAGCGGTTTTATTCCGATTTTTTTAGACTTAATATTATCGTATTGTTACGAAGCCTAAAGTGCCAAATGCCAATGCAAAAACAAATAGAAGAAGAAGAGGAAGCCGGGCTGTCATGTGAATGACAGCTTGACAGCAGTGGTATCCTCTCTTGTAGAGTCCATAGTCTATCGACAATATTTAATGGAACTAAATCTTATCTAAATGGAGGTCAATAATAGAACACATGAATAGATGAATGTGTATGTCGCAAAAAATAGTGCCCAGAAAATTGAGTTTAAACTGTCACTTAAACATTTTAGGATATGTAGTACGCGCATTGATTCTAGAGACAGATCTTTACATTAATTTAACATTATTTAATTAAAAAAAAACATTATTACTTTACGACGTATTCTAAATGTTTAAGTGACAGTTTGAACTCAATTTTCTCATAATTTTGCTACATATCACCTTCATTCATTAATGTCTTTAATTAGCCATTTGTATGAATAACGAATAAAACAGTCTCAGTAAATATTAGCTTTAAACCCTTTCTTTGGGGACGTTTTTAAACTTATTTTACCGAAAGTATGTATGCACTGGGAACTATGCCATTCTCAGAATTTCTAAAAAAAAATTTGTGGAAAACACAAATTTTCTTCCAAAAAAAGTGACAACTGTCAACCCTAGCTCCAATAGTCACGGGCTCTAAGCTGGGGGACTGCATAATAGGGATGCATCTAAAAGCTTATTTAAATTAAACCCAATTTCCTGGTATTAGAGTATACTTTGGTGTGTTAATAATTTGGTTGCAAGCGATCGATGAAAGCACTTTTTTCGTCTCAGATCTCGCATCGTGAATACTTAAAACGAGGGTACGAATATCAGCAATTATATGTTTCACGTCAGTTCACAATGGGACGCTATGAGACGCAGTGTACAAAAAATAATCCCGACTATTGTCTAACATTCCTATCACACCTAACAAACAATCTGATGACCTTGAAGACCTGAACCGATTTCCACCAAACATAGCTAAGAACACTCTCGACTGTTTCTTTCAAACAAAACGTTCCACAGACTTACACATTTACACAGACACGTCAAACTTATAACAGTTATAACACCCCGTCGTTTTTGTGTCGGGGTTAAAAATTAAACACAACACACGAAGGCATTTTAACCTCAGACGAAAATAGAGGTGTGATATAAGTTCAACGTGTGTGTGGCAACTAGCATCGTAGCTCACAAACGGATGAACCGATTTTGATATATTTTTTAAAGCTGACGTGTTATTCGAGAGTATTTTTAATTTTGTTCAAGATAAAACTCTATTTACTACAAAAGATACACGTTTCGTTGCCTATTCAAATTTCATTGTGTATACAGGATATAAAAAGACCAGGGGTCATACTCGTATTATGCTCTTTTACAATACCAGCCTGGTTCCAGGCAATTCAATAATACGGTCTTAAACTGCCTTGTTCTTTTTCATATTACAGCGACATGTTATACCTACTGAATGAATCCGTGAATCGTGAAATCCGTGAAAAATGAATAGTTTGGTTATCTGAAAATAACATTCGGAAGCAAGTCAAGTGTCACGTGTCCGCTAACTAGCTGTCATCATGCAGTTATTATGTGATCGTAATAATAACTTTGGGAGTGCCTTTTTTCCTTCTCCATTCTTTAAATTTTGATTTTTTTACTTTTTAGTCGCAAAAATAACAAAAAATGAACATATTTTTAGATGTTGGACCGACCAAGGCACAGCCTTCGGTTAGTTGACGATTTTATGGCCACGTATACAGAAGATACCGCGTCTTAGTGGTATCTTACCCTTATCTTTAAATACTGGCTGTGCCCGCGACTTCGTTCGCGTGGTTTTTGAGTGACTTAAACCGTTTATGCAGCGCACGCAGCAAAAGTCCCCAAATGTGAATTATTTTTCCCGTTTTTTGACGCTTCGCTCCTATTGGTCGCAATGTAATGTTATATAGCCTAAAGCCTAAAGATTTTTGCTGTACAATTTGCCTTGTCATTGACTTGAAAACAACGCGGGAATCGAACCAACGACCTTCATAGTAGACTCTTATGATGAACTTTATTTGCTATTCAAAAATTGCAACCTCAAGGTCGATGGCGCGGCCATCTTGCGACAATACATTTGACAATCACAGTTCTCTCGTATTATGTTGCATGATATTCTATACTGATTACTAATCTATATTATAAAGCGAAAGAGTTTGTTTGTTTGTTTAAACGCGCTAATCTCAGGAACTACTGGTCTGATTTGAAAAAATATTTTTTTGTTGGATAGTCCATTTATAGAGGAAGGCTTTAGGCTATATAACATTACGCTGCGATCAATAGGAGCGAAGCGTCAGTGTGAAATGTTGCAAAAACGGGGATACTTTCGTTGCGTGCGCTGCACAAATGGTTTAACTCGTTCAAGAACCACGCGAACGAAGTTGCGGGAACAGCAAGTTAATTATAATAATGCTATAATACATAATTTTAGACGAATAAACAATTTTCATAGCTGTATTTACATCGGATTAATAGATTTACTAACAAAACAAACACTTTAACCTGACTCTGACCTTGGTTTAACTCGCGGATATGACGATTATATTAAGTCATTCGATGGCAAACATGCTAATGGTGAGAAGATAGTAATTGGACATTGTATGAAGCAGAAAAGAGGTTTATTCAAGTACTAGCTGTGCCCGCGACTTCGTTCGCGTGGTTTTTGAACGAAAGTCCCCAAATGCGAGAACAGGCGCAGGACCGACTTTTTACATGCCCATCCGACGCATGGATCATCTTTCTTATCAGACAATCAGGTGATCAGCCTGCATTGTCCTATGTAACCAAACTTGAAAACAACATTTTTGTTGTTGCAACGCGGGAATCGAACCCACGATTTCGGGTCGAGAGCGAAGCTCTGAACCACTAGACCACGAAGGCGCTATATTATAAGACAAAATATATTAGGACGGTAACACAACATTTCGAAAGTTGTTGTTTCTTGCCACGCGGAAAATGAAATTTCGCGGGAACTGTATATTTTTCTGAGGTAAAAAGTAGCCTATGTTTCAATCCAACATTTAAACTACTGCCATGCCAAATTTTATCAAAATCCGTTGAGTAGTTTTTGCGCGAAAGTGTAACAAACACACTAGCTAACGCTCGCCTCTATAATATTGGTGTGATTATTTTCTCCTCCTTTTTGGAAATCGGTTAATTCTTGACGTTTAAATCAAATGCTGTCCTCGTCAATCTACCAAGCAGTGACAGTGACATCCTGTGAATAGTTTCCAACTTTAATGAGTCATGAGCTAAATCAAGGCATTGCCGATCCGCCAAGCAGTGACAGTGACATCCTGCGAATAGTTGCTAACTTTAATGAGTCATGAGCTAAGCCATTCAAGTTCTTGTCAATCCGCCAGGCAGTGACAGTGACATCCTGCGAAGAGTTGCTAACTTTAATGAGTCATGAGCTAAGTCAAGTCATTGACATTCCGCCAAGCAGTGACAGTGGCATCCTGTGAATAGTTTCTAACTTTAATGAGTAATAAGCTAAGCCATTCAAGTAGGTACTTGCCGATCCACCAAGCAGTGACAGTGACATCCTGTGAATAGTTGCTAACTTTACTGAGCAATACGAGTGATCAATACTAATTGAGACAGGAAACAAGTTCAATCCCAATAGACTTCAGACACGTATTGAGTCGAAGGTCAACTTAGATGAGTATTCGACCAACAATACAAAATAATACAATAGGAATAGATATCGTATCAGCAAATGAAATCCGTCTCGGAGAATATCAGCTCACTAGAAGTGAGCTCTTATTTTATTATGTATTTGCGAAATACACAGAACCACTTTTTCCTTTACTCTGGTAGCCCAGTGGGACGGATAACCGACACAACTGGCGGGAGAACAGGCGCAAGACCGACTTTTTACATGTCCATCCGACGCATGGATCATCTTGTCAGACAATCAGGTGATCGGCCTGCGTTGTCCTAACCAAACTTGAAAACAACATATTTTGCGGTTCCAACGCAGGAATCGAACCCACGACCTCCGGGTCTAGAGCTAGGCTCTAAACTCTGCCTACCTTTACCCCCATTACCATAGACAAGACAAGTCGTCTACATTATAGGTGCGTGTCAAATAATATCTATGGACGCTTCACACCACGTCAATCTGGCCCCTTGCTAAGTATCCGAAGAACTTGTGTTACAGGTACCAGACAACGGAAATATATTTAATACTATAATACTAAACACATATTTAAGATTTTTATCATATTACTTAGCTGACCCACTTCGTTGAGCATAGAAACCTTCCCTGGACTTCCAATGTCAAGACCAAATCGGTTCAGCCGTTCTCGAGTTTCAGCGAGACTAACGAACAACAATTCATTTTTATTAGAAGATACACAAAAATACACATCCATGACCCGAAAACATTGAAAACTTTTTGTTCCCGCGGCGGGATTCGAACCCGCTACTTCTCGTTCGAGCACCGTACTCCACTGCGCTACGGAGGTTATCGTCATGTCTGCATGCATAATATGTATAAGGTACTTGGAACATAAGCCGTCTGCCTCTGATCTCACGACGCATAGATTACTGGAACATGTTCCTTTGTGACGGTGCAGTGGGCTTTCAATCGAACACATTTTCAATTCGAGATAATCTGCACTTCTTATCGCGACGTCTGCTGCTTCTAGAAGAATCCGATACTATCTATTCTTCTTAAATAGAATTAAATAGAATAGTACTTTATTTGCATAGAATGTATAATATACAAAAATAGATGTTAACAAAAATAACATGTATTGTATAAAATACAAATAAAAATTCGACTAGTTTTAAAGTTCATTATCATTTAAAAATTCACTTACACCATAATAACATTTTCCTAATAAAATACTTGCTAATTTCTTTTTAAACATATGAACAGGATAGTTTTTTAAGTCTTGGGAATTTTATTATATATAATATAATAAGCGCAATTAAATCCAAACTCTCTAAGATCAATCCGTTATAACGAGTGTTAAAAAAACTATCACTATAACTTTAGAATATTATGATTATACTATACTAGCTGACCCTTGCCCACTTCGTTGAGCATAAAAACAGTTTATGATGAAATTCAACTAAAAAAAACAACCCCTAACTCGGGAACGCGGAACCCGCAACGCGGGAACCCGGAACCCGCAGCGTGGGAACCCGAAACCCGCAACCCGCAACGCGGGAACGCGGAACCCGCAGCATGGGAACCCGAAACCCGCAACGCGGAACCCGCTACGCGGCAACCCGGAACCCACAACGCGGGGACCCGGAACCCGCAACGCGGGAACCCGGAACCCGCAACGCGGAACCCGCAGCATGGGAACCCGGAACCCGCAACGCGGGAACCCGGAACCCGCAACGCGGGAACCCGGAACCCGCAACGCGGGAACCCGGAACCCGCGACGCGGGAACCCGGAACCCGCGACGCGGGAACCCGGAACCCGCGACGCGGGAACCCGGAACCCGCGACGCGGGAACCCGGAACCCGCGACGCGGGAACCCGGAACCCGCGACGCGGGAACCCGGAACCCGCAACGCGGGAACCCGGAACCCGCAACGCGGGAACCCGGAACCCGCAACACGGGAACCCGGAACCCGCAACGCGGGAACCCGGAACCCGCAACGCGGGAACGCGGAACCCGCAACGCGGAACCCGCAACGCGGAACCCGCAACGCGGAACCCGCAACGCGGAACCCGCAACGCGGAACACGCAACGCGGAACCCGCAAAGCGGGAACGCGGAACCCGCAACGCGGGAACCCGGAATCCGCACCATGGGAACCCGAAACCCGCAACGCGGAACCCGCAACGCGGAACCCGCTACGCGGGAACCCGGAACCCACAACGCGGGGACCCGGAACCCGCAACGCGGGAACCCGGAACCCGCAACGCGGAACCCGCAGCATGGGAACCCGAAACCCGCAACGCGGGAACCCGGAACCCGCAACGCGGGAACCAGGAACCCGCAACGCGGAAACCCGGAACCCGCAACGCGGGAACCCGGAACCCGCAACGCGGGAACCCGGAACCCGCAACGCGGGAACCCGGAACCCGCAACGCGGGAACCCGGAACCCGCAACGCGGGAACCCGGAACCCGCAACGCGGAACCCGGAACCCGCAACGCGGGAACCCGGAACCCGCAACGCGGAACCCGCAACGTGGAACCCACAACGCGGAACCCGCAACGCGGAACCCGCAACTTGCAACACGGGAACCCTGAACCCGCGACGCGGAACCCGGAACCCGCAACACGGGAACCCGGAACCCGCAACGCGGAACCCACAACGCCAAACCCTTCCGTGAACGTTGCTGGTTATGCGCTGTCAAATGGAATAAATAGTATCCTATGTCCGTCTACTGGCTCTAAGTTACTTCCTCACCAATTTTCAACCATATCGATAAAGCCGTTCTCGAGTTATAAATAATTCATTTAACTAACACGACTTACTTTAATACAAAAAGCTGATGTAAAGATGAAACTAACATAAGCTAACGCCCGGTGAATGCTCCCGTCACAGTCGGTCCAGCCGATTCGGTGATCATTAGTTAGATAACGATGATGATGATGAAAAGAAGCCTAAATTAATCCTTATAACTTTAGCTATCTACCAGTGAAAGTCTCGTTAAAATCGGTCCAGCCGTTCCAGAGATTAGCCGGAGCAAAGAGACACGCTAACAGACAGACAGACATTTTTTTTTAATTGCATTTTCGTTTTCAGTAGCAAGAAAAAAAAAAAGACAGAACAGACAGACGTTAACTTCGCACAAAGACAAATGACGACAAAAGTCATAATGGCGTTATCATGACGTTTTCGATTTTTTTTTAATTGTTCGTGAATTATGACCATGGATCTAACTCCTTCGATCTGATTTTTAAATTAACATTTATAATATATTCTTATTACAACTTATAAGTTAAGTACTTTTTTTAATTTTCTTCTTATTTTTTTCAACATTTTCTATCATAATAACCTTTTCGTGACAATAACGAACATACCGTAAAAAAAATTGCGAAATTGGTCAAGCCGTTGTCGAAGCGCACACGACGTAACAAATTTTGGAGGTCGTTTTTTTACACTTTGGGCTACATTTTTGGGGTTTTAGTAAGGAACCCTACTTTTTTTAAACATATAATATAGCCTATGTTCAGCGCTAGGAATGTAGCTTTCCAACGGTGAAAGAATTTTTCATATTTGTTCAGTGGTTTCAGAGCCTATTCCATTCAAACAAACAAACAAACAAACAAACAATCAAACGTTACCTCTTTATAATATTAGTATAGATAGTATATAGACTACCTTTTCTCATTCTAGAATGTATTTTTTTTAACAAAAAAATATTGCTCTTTCGTTATTATTTCGACAAGCCAATAAGAAATGGTAAAATGTAAAAAAAATTTACAAAAATTATTCTTATAAATCAATATATTTGATTCTTTAACTAACCATTCAGTGTAATTGAAGTTTGTAAAGTGATGATAGATATGTATGTCTCCTCGATTTTATCATTCGTTTTTATTACAAAAGCAATTTTAAAGACAGAATTTACGAAAAATACACATTAAATTAATCTAAAATTTATACAGAATGTACATTTTATGACAAACAATAATTCGTGTAAGTCGACATGCGAGTAAATACGCCACTGGCCGGCGGGTCGCCCACATTAGAAGCACAATACACGTCCATTTAATGTAATTATATCTGCCACTAATCGATAAAAACCACACACTCATATCCATGGTTTGCCGGAACAATATTCACTATTAACATCTTTACTGTCAAAAATATAAAAAAAAAAGTAAAGCATAAATAAAAAGATATACAAGGATATAGTTACTTTAGTGTGTGTATTTGTCTCTTAGGTATGTACCAGCGCTGAAAGACTTACTTTGACATTCATGTTTGTATTAGAAATGCCCCAACATTATATATTTTCCATTACAATAATTTAAAAAAAAAGTTACTGTTTCAGCGTTGGTAGTTTCACAGTAAACTCTTTATACGGGACCCATACACACCCTAAAGTATTATCACTCATTAATATTATATCCTGTATCTATTAGGCTTAAGTACACACTACACGACAAGACGTTATTTTTTTATTATTAAATTAAGACACAAAATTAAATTAAATACCTATAGCTATCGAACAATAAAATATTTTTTCAAATCAGACTAATAATTCCTGAATAACAAACTCCAGAGTGTGAATAAACTGTTAATTTTGTGTTTTTAAATAACATAATATTGTGATAAACAAAATAATAATGTTGGATCGACAGGCCGGCTACTGCAGGAATTATAGTACGATTATATTCTGTTATTTGATTGATTCTGATTGCTATTAGTTTATTTCACACAAGTTATATTCTAATTATTTATTATTTAAAAAAAAACTCACGATTTCATTGTCACCAACAACATAAAAGTCTATAACACTGGCCTAAAACACTCACAGAAAAAAAAACAATTGTCAATGCGTTCGAATTTTAAATCCGCGCCGCGTACGCGCGTTCCAGACGGATGCTCGGCGCCGACTCGTATTTGATTCGCGTTGGGTCCTTTGTGAAGAAGCCAGACACGCTAACCCTCAATGTATATAGGAAAAAGTATAGTTTCCCTTCATTTGCCATCGATTTTTGGACGAGGAAACACGGAAATACTCACCGTTGTGTTTTGTTTACATCGTTGCGTAGGTACCTACTTGTTATTGCATCGTAATGTTTTCACTTTTCATTTTGAAGGTGAACGATTTGTATTTAATTCGATTCATTTAGCAATATGCCTATTTTATGAAACGTGCAGCGAAAACTTTTGCGAATATTGACCAATCACTATGCTCGAAATCTCTGCTCCACTCCGCTTGGGAATCACTAAGTTCCTATGCGCCCCGCTCCGCGTCAGTGGAAACGCCAAGATTGGGGAGGTTTTCCAAATCTATACATCTATACAAATAAATAAAATTGAAGTGTCAGTTTGTAACTTTCAATTAGTTTTTCTAAATGCATATGACATTTTAAACGATATCTTCTGCTTTTATTTTGCATTGGCAACGATATTTACTGAAAACGAATATGTAATTTAACCCTCAACTACAGTGGTGAAAAATAAACACGTTTCTATAGTTGTGGGGTCCATTGGACCCATGTATTTTTAAAAGGCAATAAAAATAAAAGTATCCCGAATAATTCATAAAATGTTTATTAGCTTTATTATATATTATATAACAAACATAGTGTTTTAAAAAATCAACAATAGGAACATACATTTCTAACATTAATTTGTACTTTTTTAGAATCAGTTCAGGTTTCCTTCATCTAAAAACAAGCTTATGAAAAAAAAAAAAAAAATATATAAAACTGGTCGCCAAGTAAGAACAAAAAATATTTTCTATAATAAAGAGATATGTTTTCTAAAAACATACCAAAAATAAAGAAATAAATTTTAAAACAAAAATTTTGACACCAGTTTCATTTAGCCTACTTACAAACATGTGCTGCAAACAACTTTTGCACATGTCATGCAAATTTTTTCCAAAAATAGTAATCAGACGAATTATTTGTTTCATTCTCTTCGCTTTCATCTTCATTTTCAGATATTTTAGAGTTCGAGTCATGATCACTTTCCACTACAAAATCTTCGTCATTATCAGAAAACTCATTATCAGAGTGAGTATTTAGAGCATCTCTCACAGAAACCGAATTTTCTTCTTCATCACTGCTTAAATCTGCATTCAGCCATTGCTCTATTATGTCTTCGCGATTGGTTGACATATTTTTATTATTTTCCATGATGAAAACTGAAATTTAACATAAAAACAACTACAAAACAAGAATTATAAAAAATACGTATCTATAGTCGTGGGTCCAATGGACCCATGCATAATCATTTACTTACCATTGGAGTAGCGCGCGAAATACGTCCGTCTCGCTGCGTATGCACCGGCTTACTGTCGAAAGGTACTGAGGTGCGCGGGGAGCTCCACCACCCACATCGCTACTAGTGCTTGTTTAAAGAATCACCATGGGTCCAGTGGACCCACGACTATAGTTAAGGGTTAAAAAAAAATTATCTGTCTGTCAGCGTGTCTCTTTGCTCCGGCTAATCTCTGGAACGGCTGGACCGATTTTAACGAGACTTTCACTGGTAGATAGCTAAAGTTATAAGGATTCATTTAGGCTTCTTTTCATCATCATCATCATCGTCATTTAACTAATGATCACCGAATCGGCTGGACCGACTGTGACGGGAGCATTCACCGGGCTTAGCTTATGTTAGTAGGATTAATCTATACATCTATATGTATAAAAGTAAGTCGTGTTAGTTAAATTATTTATAACTCAAGAACGGCTTTATCGATATGGCTGAAAATTGATGAGGAAGTAGCTTAGAGCAAGTAGACGGACATAGGATACTAAAAAGCTGTAAAATGGAATAAATTCCATTTGACAGCGTTTCCGTGAACGTTGCGGGTTCTGCGTTAGGGTTTCGCGTTGTGGGTTCCGCGTTGCGGGTTCCGAGTTTCCATGTTGCGGGTTCCGGGTTCCGCGTTGCGGGTTCCGGGTTCCCGCGTTGCGGGTTCCGGGTTCCGCGTTGCGGGTTCCGGGTTCCCGCGTTGCGGGTTCCGGGTTCCGCGTTGCGGGTTTCGGGTTTCCGTGTTGCGAGTTCCGCGTTGCGGGTTCCGGGTTCCAGCGTTGCGGGTTCCGGGTTCCGCGTTGCGGGTTCCGGGTTCCCGCGTTGCGGGTTCCGGGTTCCGCGTGGCGGGTTCCGGGTTCCCGCGTGGCGGCTTCCGGGTTCCCGCGTTGCGGGTTCCGGGTTCTGCGTTGCGGGTTCCGGGTTCCCGCGTTCCGGGTTCCGGGTTCCCGCGTTGCGGGTTCCGTGTTCCGCGTTGCGGGTTCCGGGATGCCGCGTTGCGGGTTCCGGGTTCCCGCGTTGCGGGTTCCGGGTTCCGCGTTGCGGGTTCCGGGTTCCGCGTTGCGGGTTCCGGGTTCCCGCGTTGCGGGTTCCGCGTAGCGGGATTCAGGTTCCCGCGTTGCGGGTTCAGGGTTCCCGCGTTGCGGGTCCGGGTTCCCGCGTTGCGGGTCCGGGTTCCCGCGTTGCGGGTCCGGGTTCCCGCGTTGCGGGTCCGGGTTCCCGCGTTGCGGATTCCGGGTTCCCGCGTTGCGGGTTCCGGGTTCCCGCGTTGCGGGTTCCGGGTTCCCGCGTTGCGGGTTCCGGGTTCCACGTTGCGGGTTCCGGGTCCGGGTTCCCGCGTTGCGGGTTCCGGGTTCCCGCGTTGCGGGTTTCCGCGTTTCGGGTTTCGGGTTCCCGCGTTGCGGGTTCCACGTTGTTTTTTTTTAGTTGAATTTCATCATAAACTCTTTTTATGCTCAACGAAGTGGGCAAGGGTCAGCTAGTAATATATAAATTAGTACTCTGGTAGAGGCCATAAAGGTGGAACCTATGTACCTAGTTATAAGATATTGTATATAATATCTACATACGTGAACAAAGCCAATACGATTAACTAGAAGTGTTGGACGTGTAAATGGATCCTAATAATATATTGTGCTGTGACACTTCACAACAAGTACTAGCGCTGAAATACTTTTGATGTATCTATAATGTTTCATGTTTCTTTATGAAATGCCCCACCATCATTACCCATACAATAGTTAAAAATAGTTAGGTACTATTTGTAAACTCTACACAGTAACCACATGCACACTCTAAAGTATTATCACTCATTAATATTACAGCCTGTATTATTATTAGATACGTGATAACTATAAGAATAAACTTTTTACATACAACAAGTAATTTGGTAGAGTTACTTACCTATAGTATATGTGTTGCAGAAACTTAACTTTTAATCACGATAAGAAAAACACTTACAATACAATAATTATGTACGTTTGATACGAGTATTATTGAAGACAATATGAATCGATGAAGGGATATGTCGCAAAAAAATGTTACCCAGAAAATGAAGTTTAAACAGTCACTTAAACATTTTAGGATAATAATATGTAGTAATATATTAAGTACATTGATTCTAGAGACGGATCTTTAGATTAACGTACTTAATACTTTACGACGTA
This sequence comes from Celastrina argiolus, assembly GCA_905187575.2. NCBI lineage: Eukaryota > Metazoa > Arthropoda > Insecta > Lepidoptera > Lycaenidae > Celastrina > Celastrina argiolus. Next base: position 768,197 of record LR994601.1, on the reverse strand, counting down.
TTGTAAATGTTGACAGTTTGAACTCAATTTTCTCGAAATCACAATTTTGCTACATATCACCTTCATCCATACGGCGAACTCTCATTTCTCATTGGTAGCCTTTTTTACCCGACTTCGGCGAAGCCAAAAGGAAGGGTAATGTTTTTGGCAGTCTATGTATGTATGTATGTATGTATGTATGTTCCCTCGTAGCGGCTAAACTACTAGTCCGATTTTGATGAATGAGGTGTCAATCGATTTGTGTTAATGCCGCGAGTAACATAGGCTATATAATTTTTTGAAAAATTTTGGATATTGAAAATTATACCTCAAAAACTATCTCCAAAAAAAATTTAATTAAGATATTTATCTCGTGTTTGGTACCAAAAGATAGATCTTGGCAAGCACATTACGAATATGTATTTATATTTTTTATTTATTATTAAATTTTAGTGTTAAATTTAAAATAAAGGTTTAAAATGCAGTCGTACAAGTAGTATCTAGGAGTTGATACTTTATATGTAATGGACAATTAAATAAAAATATAATAATTATTATATTTGATGTGGAAACAGAAAAATATTAAATAAAAAAAAGATTAAAAAACTATAACCCGACTTCGCATAAAATGGGTCTAAAAAGTCTGGAAACCCATTTTATGCGAAGTCGGGTTATAGTTTTTTAATCTTTTTTTTATTTGTTAACTTTCTGAAAAAAGTTTGTTAAGTTTAATTTGGATTTTTTTTTAAACATCAGCGTCTAACTATGAAAACTTAATATCTTTACCCGACTTCGGCGAAGCCGAAAGGAAGGTTAATGATTTTGGTAGTCTATGTATGTATGTTCCCTCGTAGCGGCTAAACTACTGGTCCGATTTTAATAAATGAGGTATCAATCGATTGGTAATGATACCGCGAGTAACATCTATATTAATATTATAAAGCGGAAGAGTTTGTTTGTTTGTCTAAACGCGCTTATCTCAGAAACTACTGGTCCGATTTGCAAAATTCTTTTTTTGTTGGATAGTTCATTTATAGAGCAAGGCTTTAGGCTATATAACATTACGCTGCGACCAATAGGAGCGAAGCGTCAGTGAGAAATGTTGTAAAAATGGGGAAAATAACATTTGGGTACTTTCATTGCGTGCGTTGCATAAACGGCTTCAGTCACTCAAAAACCACGCGAACGAAGTCGCGGGAACAGCTAGTAGGCTATATAATTGTATAACTAGATACTATAGAAGTACTCTATCAGACGCATCACAGCAATACAATCTAAATAGGAGTATACAACCGCTGGTGGAATCAAATTACCGTTTTGCGGTGACAGGAGACAGAACAGCCTTCACCTCAGTCATCTATACACCAATCTAAGTCAATTAAATGTAAACAAAACTCAATGTGGGCTTTATTGATATTGTACGTCCCAGATAGGGTTACCATCTGACTGGATAAAACCGGTCAGACCGGATTTTTGTCATAACTCATACTAAAATACCATATCGAAAACAAATCATATCTTAACATCAAATAAAATATAATATATATTATAATAAACATAAAATATAAAAACCAAAATTGAAAAAACGTTTTTTTTTTCACATAAACGAGAATTTCATAATCCTCAATTCGCACGATTCTTGTAAAATCCTAACTAAAGTTTATATTATTGTAATATCTAAATAGATAAAGGATAAAATGTATTTTAACATGCCAAGCACGTTGTATGTCTATATACAGACAGACAGACAGGATAGTTTCCATTATGGCTCGGAGCATATCCGCGGTATATGGCTACATCCTGTCAAATGTTTAGCCCATTGCGCCAAATAGCTCCGGGTTAAATATATTACATACATATATTTTAATACATTACATCTATATAATCATCCTGGTTCCTTTAATTTAAAAATAAAGTCTTTGAAATGTGTCTAAATAATTGAAGACATTAATGAATGAAGGTGATATGTTTTTTTTTTAATCTTTTTTTTTTTTTATGGGGGTTTGATCACTTAGTGATTAAGTCACCCCCGTTACAAACAATTATCTTACTAAAACCAACCCTAATACTAAATTAAAATTAAATTACAAAACAAAGCTTCTAATTTCTATTCACACAGCAAATGCTGACCATCTTATATAACATTCTGGCCTTATCTGACGTGGGTAAGGCCAGAATGCTATTGAAGATGCCAACATAATAATTCACCAAAATATTATTATAACATAAAAATTGCTTTCTTTCTGCTTCGTTCCGGGCACACTCCGCCAAAACATGGTGTACATCTTCAACTTTATTGCACCTTGAGCATTTTGGAGATTCCACTTTACCCATACGGAAAGCAAAACTGTTTAGCGGAATATGCCCCGAACGAAGTCGATGGGCCATTACAACCTCTGGTCTGCTCATATTGGCCTGATCGATCCACGGAGCTGTTGAAATGTTGGGTTGGATGGTTTTATACCAAATACCTTTCGTGAGGGACCTCTTATCAAAATATTCTGACCACATTTCAGTGCACTTAATCCTCACGAGAGGCATAAGGTCCGTGTAGAAAGGAAGACAATCATATTCTATTCCATCAATCGAGGCTTCTTTTGCCAATTGATCCACCCTCTCGTTCTCGATCAAGCCAATATGAGCTGGAATCCACTGCAGTGTGACATTTTTATCTACACTGGCTAGATCACACAAGTTATTTATTATAGAGTATGCGATAGGTAATCCTCGAATTGTTGAGGAGCATCTAGAGAGATGTTGGAGGGCGCTTCTCGAGTCTGTAAATATTACGATTGGTCCGGTATATTTTAATTTTTAATGTAGGTAACGGCTTCGGATATTGCTATTAGTTCAGCATTCATAATATTTATATTTGATTTAATATTCAACTTCAATGACACATTTTTGTTAGAGTCGAGATACGCTGCTCCAACCCTGTGGTGATCTTTTGAACCATCAGTATATATTTTATAGCTATTATAGTATTTATCGTTTATAAACTTATTACATAGTTGATTGAGACAATTTAAATTATAAGATTTCTTTGACTTTTTAACTATATCTAGACTAGGTTTAATGAATTTGGCAATATTAACATAACTTACCCAAGTATTTAATGAGTACATTTCTAATTTATTAGTTGTATGTATTGGTATTGTATTATAAGATTCATTGATTGACACTAATAACGGCTTTTTCCTACTTCTTCTGTTTGAATTACTAATATTATTGCTTAAATTTTGTATTTCTTCTAACAAAGGTATTATTTTATTATTTTCTATGGATTTAGCCTTAAGATAATATTTTCCTGCCAAATAATGTCTCCGAATAAAAAGAGGTTGAAGATGTAATTCGTTTTCCATGACATGTATCGCTGTACATTTTACAAACCCACCAATAAGTCTCATTATTTGATTTTGAATTTTATCTAATTTAGTTAAATGTGTATTACTCGCATTATCGTATATAAAGCTAGCGTAATCTAATCGACTTCGTACTAACGATATGTATAAACGTCTAATATGAACAGAATGTACTCCCCAATTTGAACCTACAAGAATTTTAAAAATATTCAAAAATTTTGAAATTTTATCCTTTAGCTCATTTAAATGTTTAGACCATCTCAATGACTGATCTAGCCTTAGACCCAAGTATTTTAAATCATCCACTACTGGTAATGTTGCGTCATTAATTTTCAAAATTACATTTTCCCGCTTATATCCTCTTTTAAAAATGCAAACTTTACTTTTTGTTACCGAAACTTCCAAACCCAACTGTTGTAATATGTGTGATAATGTATTTAACGCTGTTTGTAAACTTTCAGTCATCCTATTAATGTTGCTATTAGTTATATATAGAGCAAAATCATCCGCGTACTGCGATATTTTAACGTTTGTGATTTTCTTACATATAAATATAGTTGCAATATTGAAAAGTAATGGTGATATCGGATCCCCCTGGGGCAAACCTTGACCTGTGCTACGACTTAAAATTTGGTCATCTACATTAATTTTAAGGTATCTTTCTTTAAGGTAATTCCAAAAATATCGTCTAAAATGTTTAAGTGACGGAACTTAATTTTATCGAAATTGGAATTGTGCTACATAATATCACCTTCATCCATTCGCGTCTACAATTATAACCGGTTATTATTTTTACTTTGTAAATGCAAATAACTATGTACTTTTTTTTAAGATTTTTTTTTCCATATTTTTTGTAAAAGAGTGCGAGTTTCTTACGCCAGTTCTTCTCGCAGTACTAGTTCCCGAACCGGTATAGACATCATATAGAAACGACGTTCAGAAAACATTTTTTGTTTTATTTTACTAAAAATATTTGACTTTGCACTTTATTTTCGTTTTATACTTTGAAGTTGTTTTAGAATATAATATTTGGTTTTGTTTTTACTTACTAGTTAAACTAAAGGATAACCTTTAGTTTACTTACTTTATACTTTATACTAATGTTGTTGGCTATACAAATATTGAATTAACTAATAAATTAAATAAATTGAATATAGCTGCAAAATATAGAGTATATTCAATTTATGATATCTATTAGCTAAACTTGAACTTAATCACAACAAGAGTATTGACCCTTACAGACCATGGTCTTATAGTATTTGCACCATCATTGTAGTATTAAAACAATGGAATACACAAATACTATATCAACGGCTATTCAGACGCATCAATCATAATTATTTTCTACTGAACGATATCTTCCTTTGCACATACAATACATTAGTGTATCTCATCATCATCATCATCAGCCTGAAAGGACTTCCACAACGACCGGTCGTGCGCTGTCTGCATCCAACAGCTGCCCGCGGCTCGGACCAGATCGTCGGTCCATCTTGTGGGCCGCCCTACGCTGCGTCTTCCAATCCGTGGTCGCCTCTCGAGAACTTTCCTTTTAGTCTATCTGCTAATAGCTTATTCCACCAAAAACATTTTCATGTAAAAATGTTGTCCAGACGAGCCTACACAGCTTACCCTGTGAAAAAGTTATCAGATATCGTATAAAGCCAAGCTCTAAAGACTGCACGCTCTAAATCTACAAGCTCTATACTACACCTTAATCAAAATCTATCAAAAAGTGATCAGATCTCATGTAGAAGCAAAATTCTTAATCTATGCGCCATTACTTTACTAGGCTTCGGGCGTGTTTCACCAAGCGATATTAAAGTTAACGCCATGTTATTATATTATCCTTCTCGTATGTCAATGAATGATGGTATTTTAGCATGGCGTCAAGCAAGCAAGCAAGTCTTAGGCCGTGTTTCACCAAGCAATGTTAAAGTTAATCCTTCATTAAATATCATGTTGTCCCTCTCGTAATTCCTATCAATGAATTAGAAGGAATAGAAACACTAACATGCGTTGCTGAAATCAGGACTTAGCTTCACTTTCAGTTAAAACGTGATTCTTGGCCGTTTTATTTCATACACGATGAATGAATGCCTATAAAATCTTCGTAACGGTAGCAAAGCGCGCGCTAGTGTTTATTGCTGTCTAATTAAAAAAGTATTGTTTATTGTGTCTTATCTTGTAGATAGACTCTGCGAACATTGTTCGTTAACATTGTTCGCAGAGTCTACATCCTGAGGATGGTCCGGGGTCGGAGCGAAACGCGCGTCGAGTTTTACAACATGGTGGTGTGGGGCTTTGCACGGTCGTGGCAACATTATGGCTTGTGTGGTGGTGGTGTTTTCACGTTTTTCTTGCGAGTGTACGCATAAGCAATGTGGGAAGGAGAGAGGTGCATGCATCAAACGCATGCCTATGCGTACACTCACTCATTTACTTGCAGGTTGTGGTTATAATTTTTCGCGGGTTAATGCTAGATTAGCTAGACTAGCTGTGCCCGCGACTTCGTTCGCGTGGTTTTTGAGTGACTTAAACAGTTTATAAAGCGCACGCTACGGAAGTCCCTAAATGTGAATAATTTTCCCCGTTTTTGCAACATTTCTCACTGACGCTTCGCTCCTATTGGTCGCAGCGTAATGTTATATAGCCTAAAGCCTTTCTCTATAAATGGACTATCTAACAAAAAAATAAATTTTCCAATCGGACCATTAGATTAGCGCGTTTAAACAAACAAAGAAACAAACTCTTCCGCTTTATAATATTAGTATAGATTTAAATTTTATGGCATGGATTTCTGCAAAGTAACGCCTGATTCTACTAACTATTTCTCTTTTTAAATAATAATGAGACGAGTTTCGTCCACTAAGGCGACCTCTAGTAAAATTAAATCATTAAACTAAAACCAAGATTATGAAATTCGACACTAGATACATAAATAGATAGATAACGATAACTTATATAATGAGATTACACACCAAAACCGCAGACGTAGGGATTCCTTTACAGAATATGTATACTAGACATAATGTATTGTTGGTTTTTAACACTTCATTGGTATATCCGTGGGGTGCTAGTGATTAGCTCCCCATCAACCCTTCCCGTATCGTAAAGGGCGACAAAGGGAATATACAATGTGTAAAATGTATAAACTAAATAAAAAAATTCAAAATATTTGAAAAAAGTAACTGTTTAGCGCTGGTACTTTTGCAGTTATTAATATTGTTTATATACAATAAAAAGAGTAGTGGTCCTAAAATGGATCCCTGCGGGATGCCACAGGTGATAGGGAGTGTGTTACTATCAATTATCAATTTTTACAATTCGTAATCTGTTTTTTAAGTAGGATTTGAATATTTTTAATGATATGCCTTTGATACCTATGTTTTTAAGCTTTGCTATTAGTAGTTTGTGACTGACAGTGTCGAAGGTTTTCTTTAAATCAATATAAACTCCTAATACAATATTATACACAAATTTAATACACATCCATATTATTATCTCTTTTATTGAAAAGAGATAATAATATGGATGTGTATTCCACCCAGGAATATTGAAAACTTTTTGTTCCCGCGACCTCTCGCTCGAGCACCAACGCGCTGAACCACTGCGCTACGGAAGTCATCAATGACCATGGTTTCAATTTGATTTCTTAAAATTCGTGACACACGTGGACGTTGGCAGTATTCCAAGCGACCTAAATGAAATAAGAGCTCACTACAAGTGGGTCGATATTCGCTGAGACGGATTTTTTGTGCTGACACGATATATAGTGTATTGTTGAAAAGTCGGTCAGAAATGAAATAGAGGAAAAGTCTGTCCGATTGTCGGTCCTACAAAATATGACCCTAAAAGCAGCGTTGTGTCGCGTCTCGGTTCATTTAGCTCCTCACATAAATAGCGAGCGAGTTTAATGCTCATCCCAATTTCTATTCTCAGAGCGCTTGTTAGGGTTGTCAGATAATAATTGAAGACATTAATGGATGAAGGTACTATGTCGCAAAAAAACCCAGAAAATGAGTTTAAATTGCTTAGGATATGTAACGTATTAAGTACGTTTATTCTAGAGACGGATCTTTAAAAATGTTTAAAAGTTATTATGTTATTCATGTAATACAAAAGGTTTGGATATTATTATAATCAACATCTAGATAGAATCAAAATAGAACGGTTAGTATAAGAAACGAGAATTAAAAATAAATAACGAGAGACTCAAAAAAAGCGCTGCTGTCTTACAAAATAATCGATTATTTTAAATAAAAAAACGAATATTAATAATGATTTCGAGATAATTGAGTTCAAACTGTCACTTAAACATTTTTGAATATATTTATATTATACTTAATTCTTTACGACGTATTCAAAAATGTTTAAGTGACAGTTTGAACTCAATTATCTCGAAATCATAATTTTGCTACTTAACACCTTCAACGATTCATGTCTTCAATTGATAATGAAAATCAAATCGAATAATTTTACTCAGATTATAGTAATATTATAATTTATTTGCCAAAATTTGGTAGGTACAGTAGGATGGAACTTATGGATTATTAATATTCGTTTTTTTATTTAAAATAATCGATTATTTTGTAAGACAGCAGCGCTTATTTTGAGTCTCTCGTTATTTTTTTTTAATTCTCGTTTCTTACTAACCGTTCTATTTTGATTCTATCTAGATGTTAATTATAATAATATCCAACCTTTTGTATTACATGAATAACATAATAAAAATAACTTTTAAACATTTTTTGTACTAAAAAGTAAAAACCGGGGGAAATGAGAACCTTCTCCTTTTTTGGAAGTCGGTTAAAAACAAAGTAGACACTTATGAAAGAAACTGAGGCTTGTGAAAAAATATACTACGAGTGTAAAAATTTTTTTTCATGAAATAATAATCGATTTTTTTTGTCAACGTCACATCCCTAATGCTTGTCCTATAATCTATATTTAGTAGGAAGGGTTCCTAGAAGTTGAATAATATCCCGAGATATATAAGCTTATAATCGATACGCAAGTCTAACCGACAAATTCGGTGACGGTGGCCGGTTTCATATCAAAAAATGTTGTGTTCAAGTTTGGTTAGGACAATACAGGCTGATCACCTGATTGTCTGACAAGATGATCCATGCGTCGGATGGGGATGTAAAAAGTCGGTCCTGCGCCTATTCTCTCGCCAGTCGTGTCGGTTTACCGTCCCACTGGGTTATGAGAGTAAAAGGAAGAGGGAGTGTCTTAGTGTATTGCACCCACACTTGGGCATTATAAAATAACTCCTGCTTATCTGGCCAGATTTCAATGAAATCGGCTAGCGACACCGAAATCGGTGAGGGCAGCTATTATTTATTACTCTGTATAATAGGCTACATAACTTACTTATATTAATCCCGACCTAGGTAAGTACGTAATGTTGCTGAACGAGGTGGGTAAGGCGTTTGAGCGTATTTTGGCCTCACGTCTCGTTCAGCATTTGGAGGAAGGCCCGGGGCCCGGACTTTCTGATTCACAGTTCGGGTTTCGGGCCGGTCGGTCGACCGTCGACGCAATAGGGCGCCTTAAGTCGGTGGCAAGTGAAGCGGAACGCCGGAAAGAGGTGGTGGTGGCGGTGTCTTTGGACATCGCCAATGCCTTCAACAGTCTCCCTCACAGCGTAATACGGGAGGCACTGACGTTTCACGAGGTGCCTCTGTATCTCAGGAGGCTGTTGAATGCATACCTCTCCGATAGAGAGATCGTGCTGGAAGACCGGTCGGGGTCCATAGTGAGGCGGCGAGTCGAGTGCGGCGTCCCACAAGGTTCGGTTCTGGGTCCGAACCTCTGGGACGTCGGCTACGACTGGGTCCTGCGGAGTGGCCTTCTCCCCGGGATGAATGTCATCTGCTATGCGGATGACACTTACGTTACATCTCGGGGACGAACATTTAAGGAGGCTGCGCGGCTGGCCGAGGTGGGAGTATCCCTCGTGGTTAGCCGCATCGAGCGACTAGGGCTTCGGGTACGCCTCGACAAGACCGAAACCCTGCTTTTCCGCGGGCCTGGGAGGAAAGGACCCCCGCCGGGTGCACGTCTCCTTATCGGAGAGACGGAGGTCAGGGTGAGCTCAACTCTTAAATGTTTGGGACTCATCCTGGATGGGAGGTGGACCTTCGGCCCCCATTTCCAACTGTTGGGACCGAAGGTCGTGAGGGCGGCATCAGCGCTGGGCCGGCTCCTACCAAATATAGGGGGGCCCAGCGAAGCCTGCAGGCGGCTGTACTCCGGAGTCTGTCGGAGTATGGCCCTGTACGGAGCCCCGATATGGGCGGACTCCCTCACCACGCGTAATAAGGCCCAGCTGCGAAAGGCGCAGCGGGTCATAGCGGTGAGGGTAGTCAGGGGTTACCGTACAGTCTCCTGGGTGGCAGCCACTGCTCTGGCTGGAGATCCGCCGTGGGAGCTCGAGGCGTCGGTGCTCGCCGAAATGCACCTCTTCCGCGCTGAGAAGAGGCTGCAAGGTGAAGCGCCGACTTGGGAGGAGCTCTTACGATTGCGGAGGCTGGGGCAACAGTGGTTGTTGCGGAGGTGGGGTGAGGTTCTGGGGCAGGCACCGTATGGTAAACATACGGCCATCGCACTGCGTCCAGTTCTTGCGGCTTGGATGCGCCGCAAGAAGAAACCCCTCACCTTCCGCCTTACACAAATGCTCACCGGACACGGATGCTTCGGTGCGTATTTGTATAAGGTCGCCAGGAGGGAGCCTACGCCAGTCTGCCATGAATGCGGCGCTGCGGAGGACACGGCCCAGCACACCCTTGAGGTGTGCGATCGTTGGACCGTGCAGCGCCATGATCTCATGGCAGTGATTGGGCGGGACCTCTCGCTCCCAAGCATGGTTCGCTGCATGCTCGAGAGCGACGAGGCGTGGCAGGCGGTGGTCTTCTTCTGCGAACAGGTCATCTCGCAGAAGGAGGCCTCGGAGCGGGATAGAGAGATAGATCCTTCCTCTGTTCCGCTTCGCCGGCGCAGGACGGGGGTGCGGAGGCGTCGCTATGCGGCCCTCCCATCTCACGTCTAGTACGGGGCTCCGGGTAGAGGGATGGGTAACCTCCCCGGCTTTGTCAGTCTCGGCGCCGAGGGGAGCGCTTCAGTTTGCCGAAGTGCTCTCTTTAATCTGATGGAAGTCCGGTCCCTTATGTGGTAGACCGGCCGGTCGGGGGGGCGTGGCCTGTGCTTTGAAAGATCCAGGGCACGTCTTCCACTAAACGGCTGATGGCAATCCGCAAGTGGTTTTAGTGGGTAAACCGGCCGTAGCGAGCCGGGAGTCCCACATACCCCTCGGGGACCCTCCCGGGGGGATGCGTAATGCATTTCCCTTGCGACATCACAAAAAAAAAAAAAAAAAAAAAAAAAAAAAAAGGTAAGTACGTAATATGTAATCTGGATCTTATTAATGACAGTACCTACATAGAACGGGAATTGCCATCGACATACCATATCTTGGTACACCTGTCGTCGTTTCAAAAAGTAATAAATGAAAATTTAGACAGCCCATGCAAACGACATTCAATGTTTAGAAGAGAAATAGAAAAAAAAAAGAATTTATTTGGTAAATATAAAACAACAAGCAAAATAATATAAAAAAACCAAATAGGTGTTCACTCAGCATAATACTGCAAACACAATAGTTCACAACGCTGATTTTAAGTGAACACCGTAGACAGACAAATAAAAATTATATGTGTACACAAAAGACGAAATTAATAGCAGTCAGCGGCGCTCAAAAAAAATTAAATAATATAAATAACACAGAATATTTAAATAATAATTTAAATTACAAGAATTGTTTGACCGAGAATCTAAAACTAAAAATCAATCTATAACTGTTTTAAGGAATAATATGTGCATTGGTAACATGAAAAATAACTAACAATAAAAACAAATTACCAAACTTATTTTAAAGACACATGATAATTTACAATATTATACTCTGTTTATAAATTATTTAGGTACTAGCTGTGCCCGCGACTTCGTTAGCGTGGTTTTTGAGTGACGTAAACCGTTTATGCAGCGCACGCAATAAAAGTCCCCAAATGTGAATAGTTTTCCCCGTTTTCGCAACATTTCTCACTGACGCTTCCCTCCTATTGGTTGCAGAGTAATGTTATATAGCCTAAAGCCTTCCTCTATAATGGACCATCCAAAAATAAATCAAATCTGACCAGTAGTTCCTGAGATTAGCGCGTTTAAGCAAACAATCAAACTCTTTCGCTTTATAATATTAGTATAATAATAATAATAATAATAAATTGTTCATTTTCTCTCCACAATAATTCAAATTACAGTTTTAATATTTAGCATAATTAGTTACAGTCTTTGTGGGGAGACTGGAGTCTTAAACTAAGCAGTTTCCTGCTTGTATTTTAAGGCACCAGGCCTCCAACCCTCATTTTGGCAGTATATTATGTTACACAATTTTTAATTAATTTTCGTTTTATATAGAACAATATGAAAATAATATAATAATGAGTGTCTGTAATAAAATTTAATTATAATTTATTAGATTTTCAGTTTCTGTGTAATTCAGATTCATAAGCCATTGTGTAACAGCTTCTTTACATTTTAATCTTGATTTAGGGTAGATATTCAATATTTTATTAGCATGATTATACATTTTTTTACCTAATTTATAAAAGAATCTATGGGCAAAGGATGTGCGGGTTATTTCAGAATTAAAAATTCTGTATTGTCTCCTAGTAAAAGGTGCTGGAATGTAATTTACAAGAGAGTGCTGCTTTACAATCGTGTAAAGCACAAAGAGTTGTCTGACCGTGAGGACCTTAGTACTCTGGTATAATTCTGTGGTTGGGAAGAGCTTTGGTTTAAAAAAGCATATCTTTAGAAGAAGTCTCTGAGTTCGCTCTAACTCCATTAGTTTGGTTTTTGTGGCTCCGCCCCAAGACGTTATGCAGTATGAAATTACCGATTGTGCAAGGGCGACATAAACGGACTTCATGATGTCTACCGTGGCAACGTGCCTCAACTTCTTAAAAACAAATATTGGCTTTCTAAGTCTCTGCGATACATTGTGAATATGTTCAACAAAGAATAGGTTACTGTCAATATTCACCCCAAGATATTTAATATTCATTGTTTTAGTTATTTCTGGACATTGGCAGGATCGGGATGGGGGATAAGAGCACTCATGCTTAAATATCTTTAAGTTTTGAGGCAATTTTAAGGTCCGGATAGAGAAGCAAATATATTTGGTTTTTTCTACGTTTAACGTAAGACTATTTAGAGCCAGCCACTGACTACAGTGTTAAAGCCTTTTTGTGCGAGCTGAAAAACCTCTTGCCAAGTGTCCGCCGCAAACGTAAGGGCAGTATCATCCGCGTATAAAGTTATATCATAGTTTTCTAAAGCAAGTTTGCACAAATCGTTTATGTAGCACAAAAATAGAGTTGGGCCAGTAATACTGCCTTGTGGGATGCCGAAATCTAGTTTACGTTCCGTGCTTATGTTTTTACCGATCTTAACATATTGCGAGCGGTTCGTTACGTAATCCCTAAATAGATTGAGTTGTGTTCCTCGAATCCCAAGATTTTCTTGTTTGTCTGTCAAGATATGTAGAGAAACTGTGTCGAAAGCTTTCTTAAGATCCAAAAATATTGTGATTACCTTTTTGTTACAGTCCAATTTCTTTGCTACATTCTGTGCAAAGTTATGAACAACTTCATCAGTTGATCTGCCCTTTCGAAAGCCAAATTGCGAATCTGCTAATAGATGTTGTGACTCAAGGTATCCAATGAGACGTTTATTTATCACACGCTCGAAGACCTTAGAGAAAGAAGTTTGTATAGCTATTGGGCGGTAGTTTAATTAGTATAGATTCGTTGTCAATGAATTCTGCCTTTTTGTAGATGAAAATCGGTCATATTTGTTTATTCTGCGGCAAGACCGATGGAAAAATCGGACGACAAAAAGTAGGCCGTGGGCACGGTTAAGCGTTCCGCATTGTAAAAATAGGGTTATAATAGCTATTAAAAAAAAGATTTCATAGTCATCTTTTTACCCGACTGCGCGATGCATAGGAGTGGTAAAGTGTTTAAGAGCCTATTTATGTATATATACTGTATTATAATATTATGTATATATATTATGTATATAGATACTTTGAAACACTATACAGACTGAATGCCTGGATCGATTTTATTTTCAATCGTTTCCTCTTAGTCCAGCAAGTGTCACTAAAGATATGACGTTAGTGAAAATTCAAAATGGTGGCTACTGGACGCCATATTGGTCAACGAACAATATCAAATGGAGTATCGTGTATTTAAATTCAAAAAAGAAAATTAAAAAAAAGTCAACAAACAAGTCAAGTGGAGTATCGTTGAATAGGCGATAAAAAAAATTTTTTTCCCTTTCTCTCAACATTTTTCGATTTGACTTAAGGTCTAACCTAACTTAATTTCACACTAAAAATGTAGCCTTTATTTAAATCCTTAGCCTATACTACACCGAGGACCATTTATGATTTTTTTCGTAACACTTTCTTAAGTTTATAATTTATCATATGAGGTGCGATGTCCTGTGGCTGCTATGGTATGTCGATTACCATTACTCTGTCCAGGGTGCTCGGCGGCCAAGTGTCCACTTCCGGTTCTGCAACTAACTGTATTCAAAGATCATCTTGGAATGCAACAGATCAATCTTACCACATTTGTTTTTATAACGAATGTAAAAAGAACATTTACTATAACTTTGAGATATGATTATACTACCTCTCATTCTAGAAATGTTTTTTTTTATTTTCGTTATTCTGGCGACAAAAAAATACTTATAAAAGATGGTGAAAAAATTTTTTTTTTTTAAATTACAAAAAAAAAGAACAAAATACATTTCCAAAATTTATTAATATCTCAAAGTTATAGTGACTGTTTACACACACTGTATAAATAAAAAAGGTGGTAGATGGAATGTGACTTTATAAGTGTCGGAGAATAGAACCTCAACCATCTTTCCCGCGGGTGTCACAAGAGATAAAGCGAATATACAAGGTGTAAAATAAATGAGTCATAGTCAAAGTCAAAAAAATTTATTCAGTATAAATAAATGTTTTCTGAACGTGGTTTCTACGTGATGCCTACCACCGGTTCGGGAACTAGCCCAACGAGAAGAACCGGCGCGGCGTGAGAAACTCGCATGGGACCATCTTTTACCAAAAAGATGGAAAATATCATATAATTAAGGGTGTGTATGTGCCTCTTTTAAAGAGTATACAGTGATAGTATCAGCGCTGAAAGACTTACTTTCAACTTTCATGTTTATATGAGAAATGCCCCAACATCATCAATTTTCCCATACAATAATTTAAAAAAAGTACCTTTCACATACCTATCTATAATTAGAAATGGATCGCAAAATGTGTCGGTAAGCGCATAACTCAAGAACGACTGAACCGATTCGACTATTTTTGGTCTTATATTCGTGGAAGTCTTGTATTGTATGCTCAATGAAGTGGGCACGGGTCAGCTAGGTCAATATAAATCAACATCAACAATATAAAGCATCAATAACCAAATGTTCAAAGCTGCCAAAGAGGAATAGAGCGCAGTTTTATGAAAATTAAATTAAAAGACAGAGTTAGACATTCCAAGGTAAGAGATAAAACAAAGGTAAGAGATTTGGTAAAACATGTTCTCACACAAAAGTGGAAATGGTCAGGACATATTCAAAGAGTGAAAGATGAAAGATGGTCACAGATAGTCACAAATTGGTATCCAATATATAAAAAAAGAAGAAAGGGGAGACCTTTAAAAAGATGGAGTGACGACATAGAGAAAATAGCTGGAAACTTCTGGCCGAGATTGGCGCAAGATAGAGACATCTGACACGGTCTGGAGGAGGCCTATACCGCGATCGGCGGCCCGCGGCACTTAAAAATACTAACAACATAAATTAAGTACAAAACTAACACTACTAACAAACAATTAGGAATACACATAAGTTAATATCGTAAAAATGTAAGGGAAATAAAGGCTAATAAATAAATAAACCAAATGTTCGTATTCGGTCCGGATGTAAGTCATAAAGTTTTATAACATGTAGAGATAACGTGTTGGGGATAAATCAATGGAGATTGTGACATGCCGTTGATAGCTTAGTGACTCTTGATACTGACTTGTTAAAGGAGATGGTACAACCTTCATACAACAAGAGCTCAGAGTCGCCAGAAATGAAACGAATGTATAATATTTTTTGGCTCTTATTATTGATTTATTAAAGATATTGGTACAAACTTCATATAAAATAAAGCGAGAGTCGACACTCGACAGAAATGGCATTAATGTATGTGTCGTTACTTAAGGCGAGGCGTTACCGCAACTAGCGCCACTCTTTTTAAAATGAATTTTACAATGACACAAAGGTCTTATTAATCGGTTCAAACTTTAAATAAATAGCTAAACTTATTTATTATAGTAATATATAATAGTTAAACTAATATTATGTATTACGGTAGAGCGCCGATTATCCGAACGCCGATTAACCGAATCGCCAATTATCCGAATCGGTCCTAAGCTTAATATAAAAAATTAAAACCAAGTTATTTTTGTTTTGTATTGTTGTAACAAGTTGAAACACGCTCGAGTCCAGATATATTTCAACTGTTTTGGTTGAAAGCTAGATGCAAAATACTACATGTTTTATTCTATGTGTGACAGTTCGTTTTTTTTATTACCAGTCTATGTCCGATTATCCGAATTTTCGATTATCCGAATCGACCCCGGTCCCAATTAATTCGGATAATCGGCGTTCTACTGTATATCTCGTAAGTAATAACTAAAACGGCCGTTTTAGTTATTACTTACGAGAGTAATTAAATGCCAATAAAGTTTAACTATTTACTTAAAGTTTGAACCGATTACTTTTTTTAATTAGATCTTTGTGTCATTGTAAAATTTATTTTAAAAAGAGTGGCGCTAGTTGCGGTTACTCCTCGCCCTAATAAACAAAACTTAATACAAAAAATCTTGGAGTGACCATACAATGAAATTATATACTTTGCTGTTATTGATTTTTTTGAAGGATAGGTGTACCACAACAATATTCCAGAGTCAACACCAACAAAATGTTTATATCATATTTGATGTAAACAAACACAACACACACAAAAGAAACGCTGTTCGTTACTCTCACTAAAACTCGACAACGGCTGAACCGATTCGGCTATTTTTAGGTCTTGAAATATTCGTGGAAGTCCCGGGAAGGTTTAAACGGTTTTGTATGCTCAACGGAGTTGGCACGGGTCAGCTAGTTCTCTTATCATAATGTAAATAATCTAATTGACTGAATCCACAGGTCTAACTTTAGAGAAATTACTAGAAACTTAAAACTTTGCACATGTTATCCTTATTTTATTCCGTAGGAACCTAAAAGAAGTCAACAAAATAATAGTTAACAGAACCACTATAAATAATTTTCAAAATGTCACCTCTTTAACGCTCGCCAGTTTCTTATGTCGGGTCTCCTCGCCGGGTAGTTTCCGAACCGGTAGTAGGCATCATATGGGACAATAAAATTCTAATAAGTGTTATTTCAATAACCTTAGATATGGAAATAAAAATATTTGAATATGAAATTTTGCTCTCTATGTATGTATTTGAATTGTTTTTAAACGCCTCCAAGAAAAGAGGTCTCATTTGGGCTTGGTTTTTTTAATGTATGTACACCGATTACTCCAAGATTTAAGATCCGATTTGCGCTATTCTTTTTTTGTTTGATGCAGAATATTTGTTTTTTGGTCCCATAAAAAATTCGTATAGTTTTACCGAGTAGTTTTCTTTTTATGAACATTTTTGTTGTACTAAGATGTTTTTGTTAATTTCCAAAGTTTTTAGATTATTGATTATGATATTCTCTATTTACTGTACTAATAAACACGGTCGCCCTTCAACAGACGTTTTGTTCGTGCAGCCTTTGATCGGTCCCTCGGGGATTGAACCGGAACCCGCCTGTGTGACTGAATTAGCATGACAACTACAAGGCCTGCGCGGCGCATGTGGGCTGCATTCATACGAGCACGGATCGGATCGGTTTAGCTACCAAATGCATTTTCAGGGCTGCCAACTATTAATGTATATTTTTTTTATTTCGTTTTATTAGGTTTCTCAACAACTGATTACACATAATACATTAAAATAATATACAATTATAAAACACTATAAAAAGCATACCAAATAATTAAAGACAATCTCCACATTCACAATAAGAAAAAACACATACCTAAATAAATTAGAATTAAAATAGACAAAATTCATGCTTTACAATCTACACTAATACGGTAATATAAAGAGGAAAGATTTGTATTTTTGTATGTAACCAATTAACTCAAGAAGTACTGGACCGATTTTAATAATTCTTTTTTCATTAGAAAGCTACATTATCACTGAGTAACATAGGCTATATAAAAATCTTTAGATCGTTAGTCTCGCTAAAACTCGAGACCAGCTAAACTGATTCGGCTATTTTTGGTCTTGAAATATTCGTGGAAGTCCCGGGAAGGTTTACACGGTTTCCGTGCTCAACGGTATATTTCAAATTTCATTAATTTTTAAACAGTAATATTTAGTAATATTCAAAAACTTTTGAATATTAACTACTAAACAATATGATGTAATATGTATATGTCGCAGTCATCTAATTGAATCAGCAGTTTCATTAAACGACGAGCGCGTTTATGAAATGACGACGTTTAATTGAATGACTTTAGCATATCTAGTCATTGAATGACTTTAGCATATCTAGTCATTGAATGACTTTAGCATATCTAGTCATTGAATGACTTTAGCATATCTAGTCATTGAATGACTTTAGCATATCTAGTCATTGAATGACTTTAGCATATCTAGTCATTGAATGACTTTAGCATATCTAGTCATTGAATGACTTTAGCATATCTAGTCATTGAATGACTTTAGCATATCTAGTCATTGAATGACTTTAGCATATCTAGTCATTGAATGACTTTAGCATATCTAGTCATTGAATGGGATACAGCATACTTCGTAATGTTTGTTAGGGGTAGGTTCGCAACTTAAAAGATCCTCAAAATGAGGACATATCATGTCACACTAAATGAAAATTACAATATCAACTATGTAAGTACTATCAATGCGAGCTGTTTGCCGCCATATTTGTTTTGGTGACTAATAGCGCCACTGCGGGAAAAAATGAACTAAATTTCAATCACCTGACTGATTTTACGTCCGCTCTATGTTACAATCCACTTACCTGACGTTGAGTGACGCTTGTTCAATGAACGTTCCGCCTTTTTTTATCGCTGAGAAATGCTTTTAAGCATTCCGTGGGGAATTGGGGATTCCCTCCACGGATATGTAGGACTCGCTGCGTCCGAAAGATGGTAAATGGACGCAGCCCTACCCACTACAAGTCGGCGGTACTCCGACTCCACCGCCGTTGACGAAGCCACAGGGATAACAAAACTTCCGCGACTCCGTCGACATGAACGTTCCGCCTAGACATTCAATAACGCCACTCAATGAACGAGCATTTAATCAAATAGCAGATTGAACCAGATGACTGCGACATATATACCAAACCTAGCAGCAAATTCTTTACTGGTGTTTTGCTGCTATTGGTTATAATTAGGAGATTTCAAAATTTTTCAGATGTATTTTTATTAGAGATATAACGGATATCCGGTAACTATCCGGTATCCGGCCTATCCGGCCTTGTTTTCACTATCCGGCCGGATACCGGATAGTAATACAGTATCCGGCCGGATACCGGATAGTAAAATTTAAAAAAATCTACAGGCAAATCATACTCCAATAGGTTGTGGACACCGTTTATTTTTATAATCGCACATCAAAAATGTTTGTTTTATTAACAAGTGGCAAATTGTTATGAATAAATACCAAATTTTACGCGATAACACTCGAACGCCCCCGAGTCGACCCGATCTCCGGTTACGTGCGACCCGAATGCGCCTGAATATTTCCAATCTCGTTAAATCAAACTTATTATTATAAAGGGTGTAAAAAGAGCAGTTACCATAACTTTGGGTTATGATTATACTACCTTGTTTCATTCTAGAAATCTATTTTTTTTCTTTTTTGTTTTACATTTTTTTTTGCTTTATTGTTATTTTTGCGACAAAAAAATAAGAAATGGTGAAAAGATAAAAAAAAATTTAGTTTGTGACAAAAAAAATAATAAAAAAAAAAACATTTCCAAAATGAGGAAAGGTAGTATAATCGTGTCTCAAAGTTATAGTTGCTCTTTTTACACACTGTATATTATCAAAAAGGCCGGATATCCGGCAGCCGGATATCCGGCGCTCCGGCCTAGTAGCTTGCCGAATATCCGGTATCCGGTATCCGGTATCCGGCCAAACTACTATCCGTTTCATCTCTAATTTTTATTGTATTGCCGAGTGACAACTGACAACCCTGTTCAATCGATATTCGATATTCGAAATAGGGTCAATGGTACCAGATTATATGATCTGAGTTACTCACAACTGTTCGTCTGTTCAGATAAGCTAAACCGGTAAACACTGCGGCAACGGTTTCTGTTTAGCAACAAACCAATGCCAAGGTACTTGTTTGGCTTGGCCATTTTGAACATATTTGTGCACTAGCGGACATAACAATATTTTATTTTATAAATATTTTGCATTAGGCAAAAATTTGTTCTATTAATTATCAATAGTTCTCGCAGCGCGTGCGATGAAAGATATTTTATAGACATACTAGCTGACGGTTTATAAGTTCGTTGAGCATACAAACTGTTTAAACATTCCCTGGACTTCCACGAATATTTCAAGACCAAATATAGCCGAATCGGTTCAGCCGTTCTCGAGTTTTAGCGAGACTAACGAACAGCGAATCATTTTTATATATAACTAGCTGATCCGTGCCCACTTTGTTGAGCATACAAACTGTTTAAACATTCCCTGGACTTCCACGAATATTTCAAGACCAAATATAGCCGAATCGGTTCAGCCGTTCTCGAGTTTTAGCAAGACTAACGAACAGCGAATCATTTTTATATATAACTAGCTGATCCGTGCCCACTTTGTTGAGCATACAAACCGTTTGAACCTTCCCTGGACTTCCACGAATATTTCAACGCTAAAAATAGCCGAATCGGTTCAGCCGTTCTCGAGTTTTAGCAAGACTAACGAACAGCGAATCATTTTTATATATAACTAGCTGATCCGTGCCCACTTTGTTGAGCATACAAACCGTTTGAACCTTCCCTGGACTTCCACGAATATTTCAACGCTAAAAATAGCCGAATCGGTGCAGCCGTTCTCGTGTTTAGCGAGACCTATTATACTATCTACTTTGTGGCGAGACTAACGAACAGCATTTCATTTTTATATAGATGATTACGACATTAATGTAGTTTTAGTAGGGATCCTTATATTTTTCATGCAATGAAAATATTCTAACTATATTAATCAGTGATTTAGCATTCAAATGATCGATTTAGCATTCAAATCGGATTTTGATACTGGTATGCACTGATAAAGGGGCTTTTGATTTTGAATCTATTTTTGGTGGGCAGATTTCTGTAGGTATGTTTAGCGGGTTTTGGTTCGAAGCTAGCCAAGTATTTTAAAGCAATTTTTACGAGGTTTCCAAATTTGGTCCAGAGGCATTATAGCGGATTTTGAGTATATTCCCTCCATCTTTTACGACACTCGGCAGAGATGGTTGATGTGGCATCGTACGGTTCCTGTGGAAGTTCATGATGATTTTGACTTTTTTTTGTCTTTTTTTTTTAATTTTGTTTTGGCTTTCCTGCAAAAAATATGTTTCTGCTTTACGGCTGTTTTGCATTCAATGATCGATGTACGGTTCCTGTGATATATTTTCATTTTGCGATAAAGTAGCGGAAAACACCTAGTAATACATAAATCCTTTAAGGCCTCTCTTCGAACAGATGAAAATCCTAACCTTGCCGTGTTTATATATTTATGAAGTAGCAGTGTATGTGTTTCAAAACAAACAACAATTTACTACTTTTTCTGAAAGAAACCCTAAAAGAATCCACAGACATCAGTATGTGCCATATCATGTAAAACGGAACTATTAAACAGTAGCTTATGGCACATAAAATATTTAATAAAATTCCGAATGGCTTGAAGACTTTTACAGTTAAGGCTTTCAAAAGGAATTTGTCGCTGTTGCTTGTGGAAAGATCGTACTACTCGGTAACTGAATTTCTAAATGATACGGCCCTAAAATAGTTGGACATGTTTAGTATCTTGTAATAGTACTGTTTTTAGGCTTAAGTATAGCATGTTCTAATTGCGTTCACTAATAAATATTTGTATACCTTGACGAAGGTGGGAGTGTAGTGAAACTAATAATTAAGTTTAACACCTATGATATTGTATGTAACTGCATTTCACAAATAAATATTATTCTATTCTATTCTAAAACTCCGTAAGATGGCGTTGTCGGTAAGAAGCACTGGCGGCCATTTTGAAACGCATTTAATGATGGCGTTGTGATTCGTTTTAAATACACTAGATGTCACCCTGTGTCGAACATCGCCCATATAATTAAAATTAATTAACTAAAATTTTAAGTTTATATTGTCATACTTTTTGTGGGTGAAGTGTCCCTAGTGTGGGTAAAAATCTTATAATAATAATAATATCTTTATTTGCAAGAAATTTGGGTGGAAAGATACAGTACATACATAAAAGAAGCCCCGCGGTAGCTAATGTAACTAAATATTATCAAGATATATTGGGAATAATAATTAAACAATTAATGATATTATTAATATTAAGTCGCCCGATTTCAGCGTCGTCTCTTCTTTTATGAGAAGGACGATCCATATTAAAGTCCATCTTAAGATGGCGTTTCAAACGATAAAATACAATAGAGGTCGCTTTATGGTTAGTCCATAAAAATTTATGTTGCTGGAAAATAAGGGTTAATTTGCTCAATGATAGAAAAAATAACTATTGAGGCCTAGGCAGTGTTAGTATTATTAATCTGAGTGTGTTGTTGTTTTTTTATTATAATAGATACCCACACCGATGGTGTCGGTGCTCGATTTCATTTTATAGTGCCCATGTGTGTGCGACATACACATATCTGACATAGCCCAGTGGAACGGTTACCTGACACGACTGGCTAGAGAACAGGCGCAGGACCGACATTACAATGGATCATCTTACTTGTCAGACAATCAGGTGATCAGCTTGCATTGTCCTAACCAAACTTGAAAACAATATTTTTTTGTTGTTCCAACGCGGGAATCGTACCCACGATTTCCGGGTCTAGCCAAGCTCAAGACCACGGAGGCGTTATTTTATTAGATGTGAAACATTATGTAAAGTTCTTCATTTTTGAAAGTGAAACGAAACGTTTTTTCGGGGGTAGGCGTGCAAAAAGTTAAGTTGAATTTTTAACTGCTCCTTAACCAAAATTATAAATTAATTATTTTAAATCAATATTATGTAAAAATTTATACCTGCATATTTTATTTTATTTATAAACACTGTTTTCTTAAACAAATTATATCACTTGCACTTTTGTCAAAATTTGCTGTTATTTTTCTCTTCCACTTGTTTACAATGGAGTCCTTGCAAGAATCAATAACACAAATGAATAAGATGTTTAACTCGAAGATGATGGAGTTCCAGCAGGAATTGTATGCGGTCCAGACTACAAACACCTCTACAACACTGGCATCTGATTTTTGTGAGTTCAAAAATTTTATATTGAATGCACTTAAGATGATGCAGGCTCAGTTGCAAATATTGATGGATGCCTATGATCAAACTGAGATGAGGCACAGAAGAAAGATTTTGCTTGTGCATGGAGTTCCCGAAGCCAAAAAGGATGCACAAGAAGCTATTGCATCTTTGTTGTCTTCCCAGTTAAAAGTCCAAGACATAAACATTTCTTCAGTAAAATATTGTCACCGCTTGGGACGCTTAAAGGAATCAAAACCCAGACCGATCTTGGTTAAGTTTCAGAATTTTACTGATCGGAATGAGGTTTGGAGGGCTAAGACCAGCCTGAAAAATTCCGGCATCACTCTATCAGAGTTTTTAATTAAAAAGAGACATGAAGTGTTCCTGGCGGCCAGGCAGCGTTTCGGTGTTACAAAGTGTTGGACATATAATGGCTCTATTTTCGTTGCTAGATCTGATGGCTCCAAAAGCAGTGTTTGTAGCATAGCGGAGTTGGATGCCATTTCTGATCTCTGTGGTGATATGGCAGAAGTCACATCTCAAGTTCCGGCATCCAAAACCAAAAATGAAACTGGAACAAGACCAAGGCGAACCAAAAAGTAAATACTCTAAGGGTAACATACTTTAAATAATAGCATGGTAACTTTCTCAATCTTCACATATATACATATAAATCTATAATTCTGCTTTGCCAATATTCGCTTCTCATTAATCATTCACTTATAATTTTATTGTCCATACTTAGATCTCATAGTTACTTATTTCTATGCATCATCACTAATTTCTTTTGTCACAAATTGTCGGTATTTCGAAAATGAAACATATTTAATTTTGTAATCTGTACTTTTTGAAAATGTTTGATATTGTTTCATTTTCTTTAACACGAAGCTTTTGACAGATGTGTTTAGGTGACGTCTGACAGGAGTGAGTGATAGTTATTCTTCTTCGTCTTCTTAATGTCACTTTAATTATATATATATATTTTTTTTTGTTTTTTGTGTGTGGACATGAAATTTAGCATGAGCCATTATGTACTTAACTGATTTCTCTTAATCTAGTATTATGTATATAAATTGCATCTTTGTTATGTAATTTTTGTAACTAATAAGCTGTGCTTGTACTTAGAACTTTATTATTATATCTCAGTATAACTCCATTAAAATTTTAATTGCCAATTTGTGTTGGGCTAGCATCTCATCTTAAATCTAATTATATTTTGTTAGAATAACTGCTCATATTTAGCTAGGTGTCTAAAAAATAATAGGCATGTTTGGATTCTTTCCATTTATCTACCTACTCTTTTTCTATTTATTTACTAATTTTATTATAGCAAATTTATTTATATACTTATGTTTTTTTTTTATGACACAGTGGGCTGCAGGCCAATTATATTTCAATTGTTGTAGGATAATATATTTATAGTGTTTTATATATTTTATTTATATTTAGTTTGTATTATTATCATGAATGTAAGTGTTGACTCATTTGCTTCAGATGATTTTTTATCCATTTCTTCTAACAACAGCGATGATAGTTTTCAAAGTGCCACATTTATGTCTCTTAGGGATACCATAACTTCAAATTTTAACACAGTTAACAAATGTTTTAAGGCCGTTCATATTAATGCACAGAGCATTCCGGCTCATTACCCCGACTTGCTTGCGTCTTTTGATCGGGCTAATGTTGATGCTGTCTTTATATCGGAAACGTGGCTTAAGCCTTGCTTACCATCAACATGCTACAGTTTACCCGGTTTTAAGTTAATTCGCAACGACCGCATTGGGAGGGGTGGAGGTGGCGTTGCGATTTATCTACGTTCAGACTTGTCCTACACTATTATTAGCTCGTCAGCGCAACCCCCTCCATCTGATGCTCTCGAGTTTTTGCTGGTAGAAGTCCAGGTATCGCACTATAATAAATTATTACTCGGGGTCTACTATTGCCCATCAATGCACAATGATTACTTCTCATCCTTTGAAAATACGCTTGATGCTTTTACACCGTACTACGATCATTGTGTTATAATGGGCGATTTCAATACTTGTCTACTTAAGGGTGATAGTCGATCGACTAAACTTAGTTCAATTTTAGATTCATATAATATGAAATTACTACCTCTGAATCCTACCCACTGCTTTCCAGGTTCCCGTCCTTCCCTGCTCGACCTAATCATAGTCTCCTCTCCTAATCGTGTTACTACGCATGGACAAGTCTCAGCTGATATGTTTTCATACCATGATCTTATCTATGTCGCCTATAATGTTCGCCCTCCCAAAGCTAAGGTAAAAACTCTTCTTCAAAGAAATTTCTCTTCGATGAATATTGAAAGCCTAGAGGAGGACGCACATAACATAGACTGGTCAAACTTACTCTCATGATTAATGACAAAATTGATATATTTAACGCTAAACTTAAATCTCTTTATGATATTCATGCACCTGTTAGGCCCGTTAAAATCAAACATCTTCCCGCTCCCTGGTTATCAGACGAAATCAAATCTCTGATAAATGCTAAGCATGCAGCCAAAGCCAAATTTAAAATAAAAAAGACAGAAGAATATCGTAACAAATATATTAAAATCCGGAACCGCTGTAATATGATGTGTCGTGACGCACAAAGACGTCATATTCACGCCTCCGTTGAGAACGGGGATCCGGCTAAAACATGGAAATTTCTCAAATCCCTCGGCGTGGGCAAATGCTCTGAACCGCAAGACTCTCATAATATAGATATAGATTCACTTAATAACCATTTTACTTCCTCTTTTAATCTCGACCCCAAAATTAAATCACAAACGTTAAATTATATTTCTTCGCTACCTATATTGAATTCTGATCCGTTCCTTACTGTTCCAGTTTCCGAGTGTGAGATTAAAAAGCACATCCTTTCCATATCGTCAAACGCAGTAGGAGATGACGGTATCAGTCGTAGAATGATCACACCAATATTAGATATAATTGTTCCTGTTCTTGCACACATTTTTAATTCATGTTTAGAGTCTTGTACCTTTCCTGATGCCTGGAAGGCAGCTTACATAATTCCTTTACCTAAATCCTCCTGTCCTAAGACTGTGTCTGACTTCCGTCCTATTTCCATCCTACCCTTTTTATCAAAAGTTTTAGAGCGAATCATTCATCACCAGCTTACGCAATTTGTTACCCACAACAGCTTACTCAGTCCGTTCCAGTCCGGTTTTCGCACTGGTCACAGTACGACTACCGCATTGGTAAAGGTAGCTGATGATATACGGTCAGGTATGGATGATAAAATGCTTACTATTCTCACACTTCTGGATTTTAGTAATGCCTTCAATTCCATAGACCACGATATTCTGCTAGCCCGGCTTGCATCTTTAAATCTTTCACCATCAATAATTAATTTAATTCGTAGCTACCTTGTAGGACGACGGCAGAGAGTTAAATCATCTGATTATTTCTCCGATTGGAGTTATATCTATGCCGGCGTGCCTCAGGGTGGTGTGCTATCTCCTCTTCTGTTTGCAATTTTTATAAACCCTATAACAATATCGATTTCATCATCCTACCACTTGTATGCGGACGATCTTCAAATATACACACAGTCTCCTTTGGACAATCTGAATTCCGCTTTTGATCTAGTGAATCACGATTTGTCGAATATTTGTGAATGGAGCAAGAATCATGGACTTCTTATTAATCCTATTAAAACTCAATTAATTGTAATTGGTAGCCCCGGGCTAATTTCTAGAGTTGACCATGATTCTTTACCTCCTGTCCTTATAAATGGTGTAACAATACCTTTCAGTAAAGTGGTTAAAAACTTGGGAGTGTACTTTGATGAACATTTATCGTGGACGCATCAATTGCAAGAGATTAGTAGAAAGGTTTTTTCTACCTGGCGTTCCCAAAAACGTCTACGATATGTTCTTCCGATACCCACTAAGGTAGTTTTGGCTGAATCCCTACTCCTTTCCCATTTAGATTATGCGGACGCTTCTTTCACTAACTTGACGGAGGAACAACTGAACAAATTGGAGCGCCTTCAAAACCTGGCTTTGAGGTTTGTTTTCGGTTTACGTAAATTTGACCATATCTCCGAGTATCGCCTCAAGTTAAAGTGGTTGCCAATCCGCTACCGCCGTGACTCTCGTGTTCTCTCCTTCCTTTATAACATCCTATTTGACTCCCATTGTCCCACTTATTTAAAAAGTAATTTTAACTTCCGTACCTCTGACAGACTGGAACTACGATCTATATCTAATCTTCTTCTTGACATTCCTATCCACCGCACTAAATACTTTAATTGCTCTTTCATTGTAAAATCCATTTCCCTTTGGAATTCTTTACCTATCCATATAAGGCAGGCTGAAACTATACATCGCTTTAAAACTCTTATAAAAAATCATTATCTGGAATCATATTGTGTCAACCCTTAACTTATGTAACTAACACTTATTATTATAAATTAAAATATCATGTAGGTTTATCTATTGTATATATATATATATATATATATATATATATATATATATATATATATATAGATATATATATTATATTATATTGTATACATATATTATATATTTATTGTGTTTATGTATTATTTTATTTTATTTACTTTTATTTTATTAAATACTAGCTGACCCTTGCCCACTTCGTTGAGCATAAAAAGAGTTTATGATGAAATTCAACTAAAAAAAAAACAACGTAGAACCCGCAACGCGGGAACCCGAAACCCGAAACGCGGGAACCCGGAACCCGCAACGCGGGAACCCGGAACCCGCAACGCGGGAACCCGGGACCCGCAACGCGGGAACCCTGAACCCGCAACGCGGGAACTTGAAACCCGCAACGCGGAACCCGCAACGCGGTACCCGCAAGCGGAACCCGCAACGCGGAACCCGCAACGCGGAACCCGCAACGTGAGAACCCTGAACCCGCAACGCGGGAACCCTGAACCCGCAACGCGGGAACCCGGAACTCGCATCGCGGGAACCCGGAACCCGCAACGCGGAACTCGGAACCCCAAACGCGGGAACCCGGAACCCGCAACGCGGGAACCCGGAACCCGCAACGCGGGAACCCGGAAGCCGCAACGCGGGAACCCTGAACCCGCAACGCGGGAACCCGAAACCCGCAACGTGGAACCCGCAACGCGGAACCCGCAACGTGGAACCCGCAACGCGGAACCCGCAACGTGAGAACCCTGAACCCGCAACGCGGAACCCGCAACGCGGGAACCCTGAACCCGCAACGCGGGAACCCTGAACCCGCAACGCGGGAACCCGGAACCCGCAACGCGGGAACCCGGAACCCGCAACGCGGGAACCCGGAACCCGCAACGCGGGAACCCGGAACCCGCAACGCGGGAACCCGGAACCCGCAACGCGGGAACCCGGAACCCGCAACGCGGGAACCCGGAACCCGCAACGCGGGAACCCGGAACCCGCAACGCGGGAACCTGGAACTCGCAACGCGGAACCCGCAGCATGGGAACCCGAAACCCGCAACGCGGAACCAGCAGCATGGGAACCCAAAACCCGCAACGCGGAACCCGCAACGCGGAACCCGGAACCCGCAACACGGAAACCCGGAACCCGCAACGCGGAACCCACAACGCGGAACCCACAACGCGAAACCCAAACACAGAACCCGCAACGCTGACATAATATGGAATAAATAGTATCCTATGTCCGTCTACTTGCTCTAAGCTACTTCCTCACCAATTTTCAGCCATATCGATAAAGCCGTTCTTGAGTTATAAATAATTTAACTAACACGACTTACTTTTATACATATAGATGTATAGATTACTCCTACTAACATAAGCTAAGCCCGGTGAATGTCACAGTCGGTCCAGCCAATTCGGTGATCATGAGTTTGATGACGACGACGATGATGATGAAAAGTAGCCTAAATTAATCCTTATAACTTTAGCTATCTACCAGTGAAAGTCTCGTTAAAATCGGTCCAGCCGTTCCAGAGATTAGCCGGAGCAAAGAGAGACGCTGACAGACATTTTTTTTTAAATTACATTTTCGTTTTCAGTAAATATCGTTGCCAATGCAAAAAAAAAGCAGAAGATATCGTTTAAAATGTCATATGTATTTAGAAAAACGTTGATAATTGAAAGTTACATACTTACTGACACTTCAATTTTATTTGTTTGTATAGATGTATAGATTTGGAAAACTTCTCCAATCTTGGCGTTTTCACTGACGCGGAGCGGGGCGCATAGGAACTTAGTGGTTCCCAAGCGGAGTGGAGCAGAGATTTCGAGCATAGTGATTGGTCAATTCGGGTACCGCAAGCTCCTGTCCGCCTCGCCCTGCGTCAATGGAAACGCAGCCAAACGTCTATAACGTCTATCGGTCGCCATGGTAACAGCGTTGTTTACAAATGGAAAACAAAAATTAGGAAATGCTATACATACCGTATTTATATCAGCTGAAACTATTTGGATTCATGTTTTTGTTAATCCTAATAATTTTTTTAATCCAAATAGTTTAAGCTGATATAAAAACGGTATTTATAGCATTTCATAATTTTTATTTTCCATTTGTAAATAATGACGTTGCCATGACAGTCGTGTCATATAAACTGCCAACGACGTGAATCGATCGAGCCCAGGTTCAAACCCCGCGTGACCATCACGTATTTTCTTCTTTTTTCTAATTTTCTGCTTATTTTTTTCAACATTTTCTTTCATAATAACCTTTTCGTAACAATAACGAACATACCGTAAAAAAATTTGCGAAATTGGTCAAGCCGTTGTCGAAGCGCACACGACGTAAGAAATTTTGGAGGTCGTTTTTTTACACTTTGGGCTACATTTTTGGGGTTTTAGTAAGGAACCCTACTTTTTTTAAACATATAATATAGCCTATGTTCAGCGCTAGGAATGTAGCTTTCCAACGGTGAAAGAATTTTTCATATTGGTTCAGTGGTTTCAGAGCCTATTCCATTCAAACAAACAAACAAACAAACAAACAATCAAACGTTACCTCTTTATAATATTAGTATAGATACTTTTGCGCAACTCCCATTCTCTAGCATTGTTTTCTCTAACACCATAAGGTTGTCTGGAAGAAATTGCTATCTAGTAATAAGGCCTTTGTGTGCATGTCTGATTTTTGTAATGTACTTATATTTTTTTTTGTTTTTTTTTGTAACTTGTTGTGTGCACAATAAAGTATATTTGTATTGTATTGTATTGTTGTTTTATCTGTCAAATATATTTATTAATACGGGCCTTAGAGTGCCCACTGCATACTATTAATTGTGACCGACTTTTTGTTGGAAAAAAATAAGAAATAATAATTTTAAGTACAACGCATATGTCCTACAAACAGTCGGTCAGAAATCGGTCATATTTGTATAGTGGATATCGGCAAAATCAGTGAATAAACTAAATTAAAAAAAAAACACTTAGCGTATTCCTATCACATCTACCAAACGACCTTGAAGACCCGAACCGATTTCCACCAAACATAGCTAAGAACAGAACACTCTCGACTGATATACCTTTCAAACAAAATACCGCATTAAGAGGAAACACTACGAATTTTTTTCCATACAAAAATAGGGGTCTAGGGGATTTCTATTTCCTCCCTGGATAACACCTCTAGAGTAACAATTTTTTTCCTGAATATTTATGGATATTGTTTGTACGTTCCTATTTTTTCCTTTTTTTAATAAATTAATTATTTAAAGAGATATGGACGTTTAAAAACCTAAAAAAATGGCCAGACTCTCCGCTATGTTTAAATATCTAGGAAACAGATTTGACTACAATAAACAACAAAATCAAAAAATAGGAACCTAGCTCTATTCTTTTTTTAGCTAATACAGTAAAAAATGTTTAAATCGGTTAAGTTTTGGAGGAGGAAACAGGAATCCCCTAAACGTCGATTTCTGGTACTTTTAATAGGTAATTTCAGTCCAAGTTGCAGTTATCTCTATCGCGCTAGTGCTGGCTAGCTAAGGCACTGCGAGACAGCAATATAATAATATAATATCTATGGACGCTTTACACCACGTCAATCTGACCCTGTGCTAAGTATCCGAAGAACTTGTGTTACAGATACCAGACAACGGAAATATATTTAATACTTTTATACTATACACATATTTAAGGTTTTTATTATATTATACACAAATTTAATACACATCCATGACCCAGGAACATTGAAAACTTTTTTGTTCCCTCGGCGGGATTCGAACCCGCGACCTTTCGTTCGAGCACCAAGGCGCTCAACCAACTGCGCTACGGAGGTCGTCAAATAGTTTATAAAAATACATATTTTGTATTTTGTCTCAACCGTGGTGTTTCCTCTTAAAATCGGATCATCCGTTTGGGAGCTACGATGCCACAAACAGACATACATAAGAAGGATAATAAATGGATAACAAAAGGATTAAAAAAATCTTGCATTGTCAAAAGGAAATTATACATAAAATGTTTAAATGAAACAGCTAATAAAAAATTTAACAAAGAACATTATGTAAAATACTCTAAACTATTAAAAAAATGTATAGCTGCATCTAGATCGCACGGTAACACCAGATTTATTAATCAAGCAAAAAATAAATCTAGAGCAGTATGGCAAGTCATAAATTAATTTGACATAATTAATAATAATATAAAAACATTATTCCTGACTCCCGCTACAATAAATGAAATAACAAATGCTATAAAAATCACTTAATAATACAAATTCGACTGGCTTTGATGACATTAAAACAGATATTTTAAAATCAATTGCAAATATAATAAGCCCCCCGTTAAGCCATATAATAAACCTATCTTTTACAGAAGGTAGCTTTCCAAATAGGTTAAAAAACGCAATTGTAAAACCATTATACAAAAAAGGGGATAAAAATGACATCAATAATTATCGACCAGTAAGCCTAATATCCAACATTGCTAAAATATTTGAAAAAGTAATGCATGCTAGAATACATACCTTTATATCAACTCAAAATTTGTTAAAACCACAACAATACGGCTTTAGGAAAAACTTAGGTACAAATTTAGCATGTTTCTCACTAAACAAAATTATAACAGAAAATCTAAACATAGGTCACAAAGTAATAGGACTGTTTCTAGACATGACAAAGGCTTTTGATCTGGTATGTCATAAAACACTGTTATCAAAACTAGAAAGGTACGGTATCAGGGGCAAATCTTTAGAATGGATAGCTAGTTATCTTAAAGATCGGAAACAAACAGTAGAAATCACAAACACTCAAATAAGAAATAAAAAAATATAAAAGCTAAATACATAAAAAACAATCCATTTGGTATCCCACAAGGCAGTAATTTAGGACCGTTACTATTTCTGTTGTACATAAATGATTTTCCGGACACTATAAGCCATGAGTGTATGCAGATGACATAACAATAATTATGGCACATAAAAATAATAATATATTAATAGAAATCGTAAAAGACTGTCTGAATAAAATAAATAATTGGTTAGAAGCTAATAATCTAGTATTAAATACAAATAAAACAATGTTAATTAATTTTAGGAATAATAAAACGGAAGCAATAAATATTGACATTACACATAGAGGAAACAAAATGAATGTAGTTGAAAATACTAACTTCCTAGGAGTTGTGATTGACAACATGTGTTTATGGAAATATCATATACAACAAATAAGCAATAAACTAGATAGATTTACATATGTACTAAGAACGCTGTATTATAATGTTAATAACAAATCAGCTCTAATTGCCTATCATGGATGTGTCGCATCTGTACTGAGATATGGTATAATTGTATGGGGCAATTCTGTGAATGCCAAAAATATTTCTATCAAGCAAAAGGCGTGTATAAGAGCAATGTGTGGTGCTTGGAGGTTTGATAGTTGTAAACCATTGTTCCAAAAATATAATATCCTCCCATTGCCATGTCTTTATATATTTGAAATGTTAAAATTTGTCAAAAAACATAATTATTTATTTGAGAACAATAGTTTAAGTGACAGGCAAATAAGAAAAAACAAATTAATTATCCCCATACAAAAAAAGAATATATATTCTACTAGTGCATACTGTATGGCAATAAAAATATTTAATAAATTACCAGAAGAATACAAGAATACTAATTATACATACTTTAATAAAATTACATTCAAACTATTAATTAGGAAATGTTATTATACAATTGATGAATATTTTAATGATAAATGTATATGTAATTGTATAGAATAAAATGATTATCTGGATAAAATACACATATTACAATTATAGACAATTTAGTATGATAGCAGATGAATAATGAAAAATAGATATATTATGTATGTAAATGTAAGTAGTTAAATAACTTTTCTTTTGTAATTTAATTTTGACTCACCTATAAAATGTGTAAGGATTATTATTATTAGTGACTTATAATTATAATAACATTAGGGTCAATTTCTCAAATGGCTTTTTTTTTTGTCTTCGTTGAAATTACTATTAAAAAAAGGGAACATTTTTGTAAATTATTTGTTTTAGTATTCAATAGGTAGCTATAGGATTGTGGCAAAAATATAATATGCCTAGGACTATTACAAAGGTAGAAAAAAAAAACTTAAAGCTCTATTTTTATCAAATCGGTGCTGTCTCTCTACTTTTTTTACAAACAAATATGCTCGTATACCATCAAATATGAAGAAGTTAGGGATATAACTTATATTATTTCATAGAATATTAGTTTATCTGTTATTCTACACCATATTTTATTACATAATTAACGATTATAGTGACTTAGAGGCATAAATGTACTTGTCCTGAGAATTTTTGTCATATCGCTGGATAAAAGTAATTTAAGCCTTACTTTTCATCGACAAGTCGGACAGTCTCCCCACCCCAAGTTTAATTTACTTCTTAGTATGTACTTCCACGCAGTCAAGACGGAGGTGTGTCAAAGAGCTGCATATTCCCACAAACAACGTAAGTACGCCATTAAATATGCTCTCGGACAATAATTTTATACTATCGGTGGTTGAATTTTTTTAATGTTATGAATAGTTTTAAAATTGGTGTGATATAGAATGAATGTGGTAAGTGATTTAGCTTCATTATCTGCTTTCAAATTTATCTTAGGTATAATGCTTTTCTTCTAATTTCCTAAAAAGTGTGACTTTTCTCACGTCGCTGCTCTCATATCGGTGTAATCGGTGGTCATTTTAACCACCGATATGATAATTTACACCGAAATTATAAGATCGGTGTCTTAAATCTAGTATCGGTGTTTCGAATCATGACCAATGCATAGTTTTGTCACATCGGTGGATTGCTTTATCATATCGGTTGTTAATTTTATCATATCGGTGAATTTAATAACTTTATTTCGTTTTAGAAGGCCAAAAAAATGAGGAGGAGAAAAAAAGAGAAAATGTTTGCTGGAAAGAATAAGAAAAGCAAAAATTAAAAGCGACCCTGTGTTAAAAATAAAAAAAAAATAAAAAAATGACGGCACATGCACGACGCATTGCACGAAAAAAAAATATTATCAGAGGAAAAAAGCTAAAGAAAATGTTGCTCAAAAAAGAAAAACTAATTATTAAATTTGTGATTATATTGAAGTTCTGCTGTGATTAATGTTAAACTTTAAAATAAATAAAATAAAATAAAAAAGCCTTTTATTTCTTGCAAAAAACACACAACTTTTTTACACTTTTCAACTTTTTATTACGTTTTAATAAGGTTTTACTAAAACACCGGTTACGATTAAATACACCTGATAATGATTTAATCGAAACCGGTCGTGTTGTTGTAAAAACCTTATTTAATAAAAATTGGAAAAGTGTAAAAAAGTTGTAGGTATGTTATTATTGAATATTGAATTACCATCAAGAACCAACAGTACATTCAATCAGTTACATTTGGTACATAACAGTTTTTTTTTAAATTAAATACGTTTAACTTTAAAGGCTGATAAATGTTCCTATCTTATAATAAACTAGAAGGATGTATGTTTAAAGTGTAGAAACGGCTAAATATTGTTTATATGTCTTAACAATAAGCTGGATGTTTGGTCTGTATTCGGCAATTTTAAGTTTTTACCTATATGAGATTTTTTTCACGTCTAGTTTATTTTAATGAAGACAAAGATGATACATTTTTTTAGTCTTTACATAAAATATTGTATCACATTTAAAATATATTTTAATGTAATTTTAAGAAATCTGTTCTTGATAAATACATACTTAAATATAATATTTTGAAGATAATATTATTATCATATCGCTGGATTAGTATGTCATTTCGGTGGTTAAACTTATCACATCGGTGCACAGAAATAAAAATCGGTGCCGGTTTATCATTTCGGTGGAAACCAGAATTCAAACTGAATTTTCTCCATAGCCTTAAATGATACATTAATGATATTAAATTTTGGGACATTTTGTGTCCTAAGGAATACATAAAACCTGAAAAGTATATAAAATATATATAAATAAAAAAGTTCACCGATATGATAAAAATATGGGCATTTGTTGAAATTGACCCATTGACAAATCAGTAATTGTAATTTTTTTTAATCATGTAAACAAAACAACAATAATCACAAAAAATAACACCTAATGCATGAAAGGAATTTTAATAAATTGTATTTTAATAAAAATTTGCACGCCACTCAAAGGCAAAATAAGAGAGCGATTTACCAAACCTGTAACACCATATTGTACCTTATTTAAGCAAATAAATGATTTTGATTTGATTGATACACATTTACACAGACACGTCAAACTTATAACACCCGGTCGTTTTTGCGTCAGGGGACAATGTGGACGAAATAAAACCAAACACTTTTTCACAAGAAAATGTACTTCGCTTTGTAAACTTGAAACATACATGCTTAGGGCTATTCACATCTTATCTAAACAAATAAATATTGTACAAATATATATCGAAAACGTTACTCTAATATCACTATATCGTTATCTAAGGTCAGTGATTCAAGATGACAACGCTATTTATCGCTTACGAAGTTCGTAATCATAATGGGGTTTGACATAAGCTTCGCTAAGTGACATACGAATTCGAGGCGAGGAATAACTGCACTAGCGCCACTCTTTTTAAAATAAATTTTACAATGACACAAAGATCTTATTCAAAAAAGTAATCGGTTCAAACTTTAAGTAAATAGTTAAACTAATTTATTGGCATTTAATTACAGCTCTAAATCCTCTACTGTATTTACTCTCGTAAGTAATAAGTAGAACGGCCGTTTCCTTTTTTAATAAGATCTTTGTGTCGTTGTAAAATTTATTTTAAAAAGAGTGGCGCAAGTTGCGGTTATTCCTCGCCTTAAGGGGCATTTCACGTCAAGCGGACCAGAGAAAAAAAAGTCAGGTCTTGGATTTTGTTCATAATGGGATCAATTGCACTTTCATAGGACATAAATGTACGTCCTTATTTTTCTTTTTTTATGCCTAGTTACGAATTTATGCGCCTTCAAAGAATCATCAAAATTTTAAAAGCTGATTTTTCGAAAGCTGTTAATGAAGGTAATCAGATGGAATAAAGAATATTAAGTAAATAGTGTTTGTTTGAGTATTTTAATTGATTTTCTATAGAAAATAAATAGAAATTAGAAAAAACATATTCTTTTTCGTATAACAGGAAGTTAATATTAAACTTTTTCTTTTTTATTTTTAACTTTAATTTTCTGGCCCGCTTGACGTTAAATGCCCCTTATGTCAATTTGACATAACTAAGCTTCGCTAAGTGACATACCAAATCGCGATCATTTAGTGTACCTTATGTCAAATTCCATACATTTTGTTATCGAACTTTGTAAGCGATAATTAGCTATGACATCTAGAATAGGGTCTAGGTCACATCGAGACGCGACGCTGGTTTAAGACATTCAAATTTCCTAGTTCTGTGTGTTACAACAGAGGGAATATCCGGAAGTAGCATTTCTGGATATTGTTGGTAAAACGCTCGCCAACCCGCCTGCCAAGCGTGGAGAGTATAAGGCCACCAAGAAACACTTTGGGCACAAAGTAGATATATAACAGAGACACGACCTAGTACTAGAAAATGGTATCACCCTAATACTAGCAATTCGACTGGCTATTTTTATTTTCTTCGATTTCCAGGCACATTCGGGAAACCGCCATCTAGCGCCACTATTGGAAAATACTAATTACTAATTTCGTTTCGTATCTTCTTAAGAGGAAACACCACGAAATTTTTTCCATACAAAAATAGGGGTCTAGGGGATTTCTATTTCCTCCCTGGATAACACCTCTAGAGTAACAATTTTTTTCCTGAATATTTATGGATATTGTTTGTACGTCCCTATTTTTTCCTTTTTTTAATAAATTAATTATTTAAAGAGATATGGACGTTTAAAAACCTAAAAAAAATGGCTAGACTCTCCGCTATGTTTAAATATCTAGGAAACAGATTTGACTACAATAATCAACAAAAGCAAAAAATAGGAACCTAGCTCAATTCTTTTTTTAGCTAATACAGAAAAAAATATTTAAATCGGTTAAGTTTTGGAGGAGGAAACAGAAATCCCCTAAACGTCGATTTCTGGTACTTTTAATAGGTAATTTCAGTCCAAGTTGCAGTTGTCTCTATCGCGCTAGTGCTGGCTAGCTAAGGCACTGCGAGGCAGCAATAGATTTTATAAATACCTATTTTGTATTTCTCTCAACCGTGGTGTTTCCTCTTAATTAAGGAGTTGAATTTAGCTTAATGTGATGTTATGCTTAAAAATATGCTTGTCTTTATTCTAATGTCAATATTTGTACATAATTCGGCTTACATTTTATAATTTACAAACGTTAATAGGTAGTGACATCTTGTTTTGTATTAAAGATAGATTGTATGGGATGGTATGCCATGCTTTGGGGAAGCTTATGTGTTCAGCAGAGCTGAAAGATCATTGCAAGAGCAGTTGAAAATTAATGTTTATCTCTTGTGTTCTAAAGTTCAAATTTGAATGGCTCAGCGTCTCGTCACGTCTCGGTGTGGCTGACAGTAGTACTATAGTACGTCCGAAATAAATTTAACCCAAACGTTAACAAACCCGTCTATGACACAACCATAGACTAGTCAGTGATGCCAATTGGCCAATATTAATACAATGATTTTTGTTTGCTATGAATCCATAGACTGTAGACCATTTTTTGTGTGAAAGATATTCATTTGATGTTTTAACATTTAAATTATTGTTTAATTGTTATAAAATGTATTGAATAATAAAGTGTAATCCTTTAACATTCCGGTGAAAGTATTGATAAGTGTGCACAAATACCTATAGTAAATATGAGAAAATGTTGATGTTTTTGGTTTGTTTACGCTTAGGTTAAATTTATCTCGGACGTACTATAAAGTATAAGGCATAACAAATATTCATTTGGCATAAAAAAGTCATAAGCTAGTTATTAAAATATTTGTAACATCTAAAAACGATCTTGATACATACAGCATTTTGTCAATAGATAAATATTATATTATAACTCAAGTTGAGTATTATTCAATTCATCATGAAACACAAGTGTGCCCTTAAACGACAATCGGTGACCGACTTTTTGTGAAAAGGTGAAAAATAGAACACGTCATACAAAAGTCGGTCAGACATAATAAAAATGTGCCCGATTATCGGTCGGTTTTAAATGTCAAACATTAAAACATAGTAAAATTAAATCCGGTAAT
Source organism: Celastrina argiolus (assembly GCA_905187575.2). Taxonomy (NCBI): domain Eukaryota; kingdom Metazoa; phylum Arthropoda; class Insecta; order Lepidoptera; family Lycaenidae; genus Celastrina; species Celastrina argiolus. The sequence continues at coordinate 729,476 of LR994601.1, read as the reverse complement.
TAAAGTTTAAAACTGGACAAAATAATATAATAATGTGATATAACTTGCATAAGTTATAATATAAGTTTTCGTAAAACAATTATTGGAAAATTAGGCACATTATTTACTGCTTATACAGGGTGATTCATGGTTCATATATCAAGCCAAATATAGTGTGAAGAGAAGGACGAGTAGAGAATAAATTACTACCCATAACGCAACGCAAAAAGATCTCCATAAAAGTGAACAGATGAATTTAAATCCTGGTCAGATCTTGGGTCAACGACCAGTGCGTTCGTGTGTATAGACTAGGAGCCCGCGAGCCCAGCTTAGTAAGATTCACTCCTTGTGGTCTCCTTACTGTACTTTTATACCTATGGGTTGGGTTATATTAAGTAATTTATATGAGGTGCCAAAACAGAAAATGCTCTACGCGTCAATATCTTCACATTATATTCAGTATCATAATATATGAACTGTGAATTGTGATTCATTTTGTCTAAAGGTTTAAAAAAACTGTTAAAAGAAAAATACAATATAATAATAAAACCAATCGCTGCGGTCGTTTTCCTTACGATCAGCTGGTTGACTTGGAACATGTTACACTCAAAACCAGCTGTTTTATATAAGTTGTAAAGATATCTGAGTGTAAATTTTTTTCTCTGCGGTAAAAATTTGTGTAATAAATATTTTTCGACTTTCAATTTACTTAACATTTCGATAAGCAGTAAATGTGCCTAGGTTTTGTGTTTGTACCAATATAGTGCTTATACTGCCAATTTACATAGCATTTTCAAAATGGTGGTTCGATGTTCTTCATTCATAACATTCAGGCTGTAATATTAATGTAGATTATAGGAAAACATTAAAATAAGTATAATCTTAATTTTTACGTTTCGAGAAGTAAAGTTGTTCACTTTTAAAAGTGAAACGAAACGTTGTTTTATCTGTCAAATAGGTTCTCAAGTAGATGTTGCGATCGTAATTCTTGAGATCGAGTTTGAGAGTTGTTTATTAATGTACCTAAAAGTATATATTCTTTTACTACATAATATATTTCTGTGTTCCTGGATCATGGATTTGTATTAAAGTGTATATAATAAAAAAAATCTTAAATAATATGTGTATAGTATAAAAGTATTAAACATATATCCGCTGTCTGGTACCTGTAACACAAGTTCTTCGGATACTTAGGGCTAGGTAGACGTGGTGTGAAGCATCTATATATATTATTATATATTAAAACTTCGGCCTCAAGTTAGTGAGCTCCAAACTTCCTACTTATATAAACTTTGGTGTTACGTTTCCCTAACTACCTGTCCTTTAGCTGTATCGCCATCGCTTATAGGCATTGTCCAAAAACATCACATTTACTTTTTTTTTCGTTGAAATAGGGTATTTTAATAATAAAAATTAAATATTTTTGAAATTCATTGGCTAGTTTTTTGTAAATATTTTTTTAAAGGATCTATGACGTCATCGTCGGAGGGCAGCATTGAATACATAAAGATTAATTGAAAAAAGATAATTGTCAAAATTCAACATGGTGTTAAATGTCATAAGAAATTCTAGTCTCAAATGTCTATACGGAATGAAGTAAAGATAGTAATGCTTTCCAGTGATGAAGCCATTGAAGATCAAACTAAGGTTAAACATATTTGTTTCAAAATATAAGTAACTAAAAAACAGAGAACAGAAAAACGATCACTGACTTTATTCCTCGAAAAATTTTTGTAATGGGCACCATTAAAAAATATTGGACAATCCCCATTACGAAGACGAAGTTTGATAAAAATTGTATTGGCATAAACATAGTTATGTTCGTGGGGTGCGTGAGTATTAATATCACCCCCAACCATCATTCCTGTGGGTATCGTAAAAGGCGACAGGGGTAATATCCGGAAATAAGCAGGTGTTCCGCTTGGCAACCCATCTGCCAAGTGTGGCCAGTATAGGCAACCCCCCACGAAGTAGCAGGGAAGGAGTATATCTGTCGCAGTTATCTGGTTGAATCTGCTTATTTAACCGATTCAGTGCGGCTGTAGATTTTTCAAACTATAGCGCAGGCGCTATAGTTTGAAATTAAAATATATATAGCTATAGTTTTAAATTTAAACATTTTGGCACCCCTCGGGCGCCATACGCCATTCACAGAAAATACCTATGGCACCTCTAGGGCGCCATCCGCACGGAATCGGTTAATTGATGACTAGCGCGGTCAATGTCGTCAAAAAGCTCGTACATTTAGGAATATGTTATTATATTTATTGATTAATTTATTTTAATGTGCGTTATAATAGTATACATTCGGAAATTTTGAAGTTTAAAAATAAAATATTAAATGGCTGTCCTAGTCTCGGATTCATTGAATTTGTTGGTAAAAACAGAATTGAATGAACCCGCTAGTCTTTCAATCAAATAGCAGATTCAACCAGATGACTGCGACATATCCAGCATTAGACGTCATAGCTCAAAACGATCGTTTGTTATCGAACTTCGTTTTCGTAATTAGCGATGGCTCGGCTAAAGTCCCTGAATCTACATCATCATCTATGTTAAATATTTTCGAAAATACACAGGGGTTCACAATTACCATTCGACTCCGATTTTCAGGTCACTCAGCGATAATCGGTGACATAACATTGATTGCACACGTCCGACAAAAAGTCGGTCATAAAAGTCTGTCTGATTATAGGTCCTACAAAAAGTAGTGCAGTTGCATTCAGCTCCGATTTTCAGGGTGCTCAGCGATAATCAGTGACCAACTTTTTGTAGGTGAAAAATAGAACATTGATTGCACGCGTCCGACAAAAAGTCGGTCATAAAAGTCTGTCTGATTATCGGTCCTACAAAAAGTAGTGCAGTTGCATTCAGCTCCGATTTTCAAGGTGCTCAGCGATAATCGGTGACCTACTTCTTGTATGTGAAAAAAAGAACATTGATTGCATGTGTCCGACAAAAAGTCGGTCATAAAAGTCTGTCCGATTATCGTCCTACAAAAAGTAGTTACGGTGTCGTATTGCGCATTGTGAAAGGCCCCACAAGTTACAATAAATCGCTACAAAAGCTATAAAATTATTTCCGATTTTATGCGTCCCTTGATTATTAAGTATTTGTCACAATCTAAAAGATTTCCAAAAAAATATTTTAGGTCGTTTAGTTGTTCCCGTTGTATCATAGGAATGAGCGCGACTGATGGCTAATGTATCGTACAAATCATTATGCTAAAGTATGTATGTTATAGTCAAATATCGATATGTATTCTCTGGAATAACTCAATGACTCTTTTCACTTTACTTTTATACTTTATCTATATGTTGTCAAAAGAACAGTCACTATAACTTTGGGATATTATTAAAGATTATACTAGACTTTCTAGTTCTAGAAATATTTTTTTACTATTTTTTTTTTACTTTTTATGTGATTTTTTCGGCAAAAAAATTATAAATAGTAAAAATTATTTTATTAAAAAAAAAGGTGTTTCAAAAAATATATTTCCAGAATGAGGAAAGGTATCTGCAATCATGTCCCAAAGTTATTGTAACTGGTCTTTTAACATCCATGTCTTTCAAGTTATCGATATGAAGTTGTCTTCTTTGAATGACTATTTTATATAAAGTTACGAAAACCTCGAAATAAATTTGAATTTGAATTAAATTATTTTAGTTTGCCAAGTTGTCGCTTGTTTCCGAACTTATTCGTCGTAATTAGTCACGACGAATAAGTTCGAAAACAAAATGTAAATGTAAACACTTAGCGATGCTTAAGACACTTAGTCATGCTTATTGTCAAAGTCTATACATTTTTGTAATCGAATTTCTTCATCTTTATTATCTATGACAACTTGGCTAATCTAACCTAGGAGCTCCGGAGTTTCGAAGTTTGACTATAACACACACAAAATCCTACGACGCAAAAATCTCTACACGAGTAAACTCGCGTCTAAAAATGATCTAAAAGTTTAATAAACGTGAATGTTATTGATGATGATGGATATCGTGATGAAGTACAATCTATTGGAAGACTTTCTTTTGAATCTGATGCATTGAGTGATGAAGTGATGTATTGGAATGTGGATGCAAACTTATCGCTAACGTTACTACTCCTACTTAAACTAGACAGGATGACAAAATGAACACAGAAGTTGATAACTACTTAACAATAAACATAACTTCAAAACGCTATTCGCTAAATAATAATCTAACCCGTCTTAGTGAGAAATACTGTCATTCTTCATATCAGTTCTGTAGGCTTAGCCAAGATGCCTACGCTTATACGACGACTAAGTTCAAAAACAAAAAAGTTTGGGACGACATAAGCATCATTAAGTGACTTAATTTAAGTCACTTAGTGATGCTTATGTCCCGCAGCGATACTTATTTCACTTACCAACGCTTAAGTCATTTAGAGTTGCTTATGTTACATAAGCATTATGTCAGCCTAAACGGATTGTGTTTTCGTACTTCGTTGTCGTAATTAGCGATGGTAACTTGGCTAAAGGCTATTTAGCCCAAGAACGAACAACTAACATCGAAGTTTTAGTTTTCATTCGAAAACTTTACGAATGTTTCGTTGTCAACTGTTTGTGCTTGGACCTCTGTTATATTAAAGCGTTATAAAGCTACAAATAAATAACATAATAAAATATCTAAATACAATAACTTAACATGCGAGCAGTCAACGTCGAACAATATGCTAGTAGCTCGGACGAGTTATGAAAATGACGCGATAAACCTGGGGCTTAGCCATGATGCCATCGCTATATACGTCGACGAAGTTCGAAAATGAAATGTCATTAACTTAAGCATCGCGTTTCACTTAGCAATGCTTATGTCACTTAGCGATTCTTATGTCACTTAGCGATACTTATGACACTGAGCGATGCTTATGTCACTACACGGTGCTTATGTCACTCAGTGGTGCTTATGTCAAATGCTATACATTTTGTTTTCGAACTTTGTCGTCATAATAAGCGATGGCAACTAGGCTAACTGACTGGACTGGGATCCAAAGACCACCTGACTACCCCCACATTCTTACTTACAAAGTATTTATAGTATTGTATTATTTTATTATTTTATTGGGGTATACCCATTGGCATTAATACATTTTGGAGACTCTCATAAAAAATCCTACCAAAATTCATAGTAGGGCTATATTATTACTGTAAGAATATAATGGTAATGAGGGAGACTTTTAATCTCGCTCCATGCAGCACGAAATGGCGATAGGAAACTATGACTATACAAAGTTACATATAAAGATTACAGTTCTATACAACCTATGGCACTAATTTTCCTCAGTGAGTATTCTTCAGATTACAGGTGGCATACGCCAAAGTGACTTCTTTGCTACATGTAAGCAGGCTTCATCTTGTAAGCCCGCTTCCAGATCTCACAGAGGCACACCGTGGAATGGAACCTGTAGAAGATGGCTAGAGGCATGGACACGTGGGTGATGATGGTCCAAGCCCATAGACCGTAGAAGTGCAGCTGCACGGGATGAGACTCTGCCCTCGACTTCTCGAGGGTGTTAATCGCCCACATGGCTAGGTTGGTCACCAGTAGGAACGTCACGATCTCCCTTCCTGGCTTCTTCCGCAGCTGCTCAGGAGTTTTAGCCGATCTCCTACTGGCGTCGAGGATGAACATCGTCTGACACGTCGTCTGGATTAGAGACGAGAGAGCCGTGATCAGAATGAGAATCGTGTTCTTCTCGATGGTGAAATGTCCACCGATGATGGTGAACGTTCCGTAGATGAACATTCCAGTCTGGGCGCCCACCAGCAAGATATTGTCCAACTCCAGATTCCTGTTGCCGTCATACTTCAGGTTCCTGACGCAAACCATTCCGGCCAAACTCGCCAAGGTGGTCATGGCATATAAACCCAGCTCACACACGTTCACCTCCACCACAGCCAGCGTCGCATAATCCTTCTTCGAGACCAGAACGAAGAAGAGAATGAGAGAGATGATGGTCAGCACCAACACAAGGATGCCGAAGAACAGACCTTTGTGTGCTCTCGCGCAGTCCACGCTGTAGAGATGCGGGGACTTCTTATAGGCTAGGCCCTCCAGCAGCCTTGCCTTGGCGATGGCCTCAGCTACATCCTTCGAGGGATACTTGGAGATGTTCTTCCACATCACATAGAGTATTGCGGCGCAGATCAGCGAGTACTCGATGGTGCAGGGGAAGAGAAACGGCGAGGCGTCCTGCACTAATGACCCCATGATGTTGGTGCGGCGACACTCGAATATGTGGTGGGGTCCCTTCAGCCCCCGTGGAACACGCAGGTGCGCGGCTGCCGGATGTGACGCCGGCACCTCCGTGGACAGGGAGGCGAATGCCTTTTGAAACGCTGGAACAGATAATGGTTCATCGTTAGTTGCTGATCTTGTATTTAATACAGGGTGTAAAACGAGCAGTCACTATAACTTTGGGATAGGATTATAGGACCTTGACTGATTCTAGAAATGTTTTATTTTCATTATTTATTTTGGAAAAAAAATTCTGTTGCAAATTAATTTTTTAAGTGGCAAGGCTGAACTGTTTGGAACAACGTTCTGCATTAAAAGCTAAAATTTTATAATTTTTGCCCTAGTACGTAATGAACGTCTTACACGTGCTAATAACCTCTCAGCGTAATCAGCTGATCGCTTTGTTGTGCAACAGTAGATTAAAAGCAAATGACTACTACCAATGGATATATCTCGTTCCTGGTTATTACCCCACAAAGTTATAGTGACTGCTAATTTTTCACCCTGTATAATTGGGTATAAAGAGCTTCAAAGGCCAAAGGCAAAGACCAATGTGTAATTAAAGTATTCAATTAATTTAAAGAGTTATAAGTAACTTATATGAGGTACCAAAACAAAAAATGTTCTACGCGTCATTCTCTTCACACTATATTCGACTTAATTACGAACCATGAATCAACCTGTATGTAATATCAACCTTGTCTATTCTCAATCAATAACAGTTTTTACAATCAAACTTAATGGTAAATGGATGACGTGTCTTTGGAGAATACATTATCTTAAATGCCTTTACTAAAATGAAATAAGGGTAGAGGAATAAGAAATCCCTATATCATAATGAACCCTCGACCCGAGCATTGAAGAGGCTGATGTACCTGCGAGCTAATGGCCCCGGTCGTTATACCGCTCAGCCATCAATATCGCTGAGATAAGATATGGAACTATAACGACTCAAGTGATTGTTTTCCTATAACGACCGGATCATTAAATATCTTATTATGTTTGAAGAGTTTTTTTATTTTATCAGGGCATGCTACATACAAACTTATAACTGAAACAACATTAGGTTTTGTATAACGCCAATGGAAATGAAAAATCTTTTATTTCCAAATAGGTTAGAAACTAACACTTTTAGAATTGTCCTACATGATGACCTACCACCGGTTCGGGGACTACCCCGGAGAGAAAAAGATTTTCCCCGTTTTTGCAACAATTCTCACTGACGCTTTGCTCCTATTGGTCGCAGTGTAATGTTAAATAGCCTAAAGTCTTCCTCTATAAATGAACTATCCTACAAAAAATATATAAAAATAAATGACAATAAATGGACAATATTATGTATAACGCCCGATACAAATTAGGTCATTGTATAATATTATTAAATTGCACTCATATTGGGAACATTTCACAATGACCAGGCATTATATAAAATGCTCAATTTATTACTTGATCCATAACATACATATATTGCTGCGGATTTTTTTAATTCGCCGCCACCAATCCCCGTGACAAAAACTATACAATAGTTTAAAAAATAAAAATAAAAACCCGCCTGAACAAAGAAAAACATATTTAAGTAAAAATTTAATTACCATTTAATTTCAATCTAAATTGCAAAAAAAAATATTTTTTTTTTTCAAAAAATAATAATAATGAAAAAAAAACATTTCTACAATGGGAAAAGGTCCTTTAATCATATCCCAAAGTTACAGTGACTGCTCTTTTTACACCCTGTATGTGCTATTTTTGTTGTGTATGTGTTTATTTTTGTCGGGATCACACATTCCAGCACTGTGACCTATTAACTATGGATATTGGTTAACGTTATCCAGCTGTTCAATTCAGGTCAGCATTCCTTCCGGAGCCGGGGTCGGCCGCTCGACATACTTCCGATAACTTTCAATGACGCTCCAGTTTGATCGACTTATCCTCCGGTTTCTGAAAGGCTGATCAAATCGTAGACCATTGGTCAACGTAGCGAATATGGAGTAAGGAGTGATGTTCGCCAATGAGCGTTCAGAATTTATTTGTTACTAGCTGACCCGTGCCCACTTCGTTGAGCATACGACGCCGACGCCGAAACCGACGCTGACGCCTACGCCGACGCCGACGAATTCCAAAACTAGTATGAACCGGTATTACGCCGGCGTCGGCGTCGGCGATGACGATATAATATGTTAGAATTGTCGGAAAAAAACCATCTGGAAGATTTTGATAAGAATGCTGCCTAAGTCCTTCACTATCACTACACCGACGCCGAAACCGACGCCAACGCCGACGCCCTTTTTATTATTATCAGTGGTTTCGATTCCCAGCTAGGGAAATAAAATTATTAAATACAGAATGATGCAGTTTTCTTTTTAAACGAAACCAAGCTCGCAACTTCTTAAAGGAACTTTCGTTGTCTCCTAGTTTCGGATACCTTCTACAACGCCCTTGGTGTGGTGGGAATGTGTGATGGATCATTTGCCCGTTAGAAAAGGGCGTACGCCGTACAGGGTGAATCGTGAAAAGGGTGTAGGCGATATCCGTAATATGTCGACTATATTTTGTAATACGGGTAGTGTCTGATATTAATTTGTTAAATTTCACCCGTATTATACTATCAGAATAATGACGTGTTTCACGAAGCAATGTTAAAGTTAATCCTTCGTTAAATAATTTAAATAATATCATGTTGTTCCTCTCTTAATTCCTATCAATGAATGAGAAGGTATTTTAACAAGACGTAAACACTAACATGCGCTGGTGAAACACGCCCTAATAATATTACGAGTATAAAGGCGAAATTTTATGAGTTTTTGTGTATGTTTTTTACTTCTTTACGTCTGAACGGCTCGAGCGATTTTAATACAATTCGGTATGGATTTAGCTGACACCCTACATTAACACATAGGCTACATTATACCGCAGCGAAATGCATGGTTCCCACGGGAAGTATATTTCGCGTACATGGTAGCGGGAAACATCTAGCTACTTATATTAATTATAGCTGTGACCGCGACTTCGTTCGCGTGGTTTTCGAGTGACCGTTTATGCAGCGCACGCAACGAAAGTCCTAAAATGTGAATAATTCTCCCCGTTTTTGCAACATTTCTCACTGACGCTTCGCTCCTATTGGTCGCAGCGAAATGTTATATAGCCTAAAGCCTTCCCGTATAAATGGACTATCCAACAAAAAAAGAATGTTTCAAATCGGACCAGTAGTTCCTGAGATAAGCGCGTTTAAACAAACAAACAAACTCTTCCGATTTATAATATTAGTAAAGATTATTATTATTAATTATTTCGGTTTTCGTCAGGAATTGAAAAAATATTTTTAAGAGTATAGGGGCGTCAAATGAATGATTTGCTGTAATTGGGGTCAGCACTTAAGGGTGGCCAACCACGACCGACAATCGGTGACCGACTTTTTGTAGGTGAAAGTATTGCAGGCTTACTCCCGACACAATCGAGAGTCGAACCAGTTCGATCTCAACGACTTTTGGTATTGTATTTGGCGGATTATTACTCCCGAATAAATTAACGTTTGTTTATTTTGATTCTCCGTCGATGGATATAGTCAGGAGTACAAAAAGTTAGGATCTAACTATTTTCTTCATAAGGATGAAGAAAATAGTTAGTTTTAAAGTATTCCACCAAAAAAAATACCAAAATCCGTTGAGATCGAACTGATTCGATTCTCGATTGTGTCGGGAGTAAGCCTGCAGTTTGAAGAGTAAGGCCCCAGATTGCAATAACGCAAACGGACACGTCATACAAAAAGTCGGATAGAAATAAAAATCTGTCCGATTGTCGGTCCAACAGAAAGTAGCACGTGGGTGGACACCCTTATTAACTCAATTCCTCTAACGGAAACGGTTATTAACCGGCGTGAGGTTAAACTAATTGTGATGAGATTAACTTAACTGGATAACTCAATTTGATATTTTACCGCAGTCAGCTCAAATTAACCGGTTATTTATTATTATTAACCGGGGGTTAGAGTAAAATATTAGTTATATAAGAATTTTTAAAGAGTGTGTTCTGAAATAAAGGTTTTTATTATTTTATAACGTAAGAAATGCATATTATGTTTAACACTTTGAATCTGCGGCAATGTGAGATGAGCGTAAGTCCCGTTTTCACCAACGCATGTTAGTGTTAACAGCTTGTTAAATTACCACGCCTTCTCATTAATTGATAGGAATTACGAGAGGAACAACATGATATTTAACGAAGGATTAACATTAACATTGCTTGGTGAAACACGGTAATGTGTTTAAATTTTAACCAACTACGAAGGATTTTTTATCTCATTCTAGAAATGTACTTTTTTGTCAAAAACCACAAAGTGGATAATAAACAAAAAATTTTTTTTACGTTTTCATTTTTTTTTTGGCACAAGCATAGCATTGTACTTAATAGCTTATACCTACTGGTCACGCTCGACAGGCGGGTTGGTGAGCGCATTTTAATGTCCGCGGAGATGCTACTGCCGATTTCCGGACTTCTATATCCGGAAATGAAGATATATTGAATGAAGAATAATTTTATAAGAAAAGATAAAAATAAGTTTTTATTCAAAATGAAATATTTGTTTTTTGAAGGTAAATTTTGATAATAAATTACAATAACCAGTTACCACCGGTTGGGAACCCTAAGCCGGCGAGAAGAACCGGCGTAAGAAAATGGTCAATAAGAATAGCTAAAATTGTTCTTTTAAAAAATAAATGTAAGTATACAATTATGGATCAATTAGATGAAATAAAAACATAACAATTGTTACAGTATAAAAACAATATTATAGAAGACAAACTAACTGACAAACAATTTATAAAATACTAGCTGTTCCCGCGACTTCGTTCGCGTGGTTTTTGAGTGACTAAGCCGTTTATGCAGCGAACACAACGAAAGTCCCCAAATGTAATTAATTTTCTCCGTTTTTGCAACATTTCTCACTGACGCTTCGCTCCTATTGGTCGCAGCGTAATATTATGTAGCCTAAAGCCTTCCTCTATAAATGGACTATCCAACAAAAAAATAATTTTTCAAATCGGATCAGTAGTTCCTGAGATTAGCGCGATTAAACAAACAAACTCTTCCGCTTTATAATATTAGTATAGATGAACACTCACCAAGTCTATGCGACAGCCCAATAGTCTTGTTCTCCGGGTCGTAGAAGGTCAGTATCTCGTGCTTGGTCTCCTGGACTAGCACGTTCAGCCACACGCTCAGGTTTGTCCCCACCATGTGCATCAGACCGAACCGCGCGACTATCTTGTGCTTGTACACTTTCATCTGAAACACGGACGTTGGATCTTGGACTATAATCCCTATGTATGTTTTGTCGACTCTTGTACTATAATCCCTATGTGTGTTTTGTCGACTTTTGTACTATAATCCCTATGTGTGTTGTCGACTTTTGTGCTATAATCCCTATTTGTGTTTTGTCGACTCTTGTACTATAATCCCTATGTGTGTTGTCGACTCTTGTACTATAATCCCTATGTGTGTTGTCGACTTTTGTACTATAATCCCTATGTGTGTTGTCGACTTTTGTACTATAATCCCTATTTGTGTTTTGTCGACTTTTGTACTATAATCCCTATGTGTGTTGTCGACTCTTGTACTATAATCCCTATGTGTGTTGTCGACTCTTGTACTATAATCCCTATGTGTGTTTTGTCGACTTTTGTACTATAATCCCTATGTATGTTTTGTCGACTTTTGTACTATAATCCCTATGTGTGTTGTCGACTCTTGTACTATAATCCCTATGTGTGTTGTCGACTCTTGTACTATAATCCCTATGTGTGTTGTCGACTCTTGTACTATAATCCCTATGTGTGTTTTGTCGACTTTTGTACTATAATCCCTATGTGTGTTGTCGACTTTTGTACTATAATCCCTATGTGTGTGTTGTCGACTTTTGTACTATAATCCCTATGTATGTTTTGTCGACTCTTGTACTATAATCCCTATTTGTGTGTTGTCGACTCTTGTACTATAATCCCTATTTGTGTTTTGTCGACTTTTGTACTATAATCCCTATTTGTGTTTTGTCGACTCTTGTACTATAATCCCTATTTGTGTTTTGTCGACTTTTGTACTATAATCCCTATGTGTGTTGTCGACTCTTGTACTATAATCCCTATTTGTGTTTTGTCGACTTTTGTACTATAATCCCTATTTGTGTTTTGTCGACTCTTGTACTATAATCCCTATTTGTGTTTTGTCGACTTTTGTATTATAATCCCTATGTGTGTTGTCGACTCTTGTACTATAATCCCTATGTGTGTTGTCGACTCTTGTACTATAATCCCTATGTATGTTTTGTCGACTTTTGTACTATTAGGCCATTACATATGTAAGGACCTAATATAATCCCTATGTGTGTTTTGTCAATACTTGTCATTAGAACATACGTGTTGGATCTTGTACTATAATAAATACTGCACTTCATTGTTGAGGAAGATCAATCCCAGGCTGCTCTCTCACCTCGTTGAGAAGGTCAGGCTTCTCTCTCACCTCGTGGGGAAGGCCAGGCTCCTCTCCCACCTTGTTGAGAAGGCCAGGCTTCTCTCTCACCTCGTGGGGAAGGCCAGGCTCCTCTCCCACCTCGTTGAGAAGGCCAGGCTTCTCTCTCACCTCGTGGGGAAGGCCAGGCTTCTCTCTCACCTCGTTGAGAAGGCCAGGCTACTCTCTCACCTCGTGGGGAAGGCCAGGCTTCTCTCTCACCTCGTTGAGAAGGCCAGGCTTCTCTCTCACCTCGTGGGGAAGGTCAGGCTTCTCTCTCACCTCGTTGAGAAGGCCAGGCTTCTCTCTCACCTCGTGGGGAAGGCCAGGCTCCTCTCCCACCTCGTTGAGAAAGCAAGGCTACTCTCTCATTCTATTGAGAGGGTCATGCTACTCTCTCGCCTCGACGAGGAAAATTGGAGACCAGGCTTTCTTACCTCGTTATTGAGAAAGATGAAGTACATCTGTATGAAGATGAAGGCCATACGCGTGGCCGGCGTCAGCGCGAGCAGCACGTTGTGACAGTTGGTGTTCCTCTCCAGCTCCCAGTACTGGCCGAACTCCAGGCCAGAGTAGATCATGGAGCCGATGCCGAAGGCTGGAAGAGAGATAAGAGTTGAATTACAGAGATAATCCTAGATTCCACATTGACACAAATATGATATATCACAGAAACACGACCTAGTACTAGATAATGGTACCACCCTAGTACTGGCAATTCGACTGGCTATTTTTGTTTTCTTCGATTTCCAATAGATAAAGGGTGAACGGGTTACGGAAGCGCTTGACTTTCGGTGCATACATAATTAGAGATAGTGATATGCATAGTTAGAGATACCTATGAGGTAGGTGAAAATTGTACTTGTTTTTAACTGCCGACCACAAAGTAGATATATTATAACAGATACACGACCTAGTACTAGAAAATGGTATCACCCTAATACTGGCAATTCGACTGGCTATTTTTGTTTTCTTAGATTTCCAGGCACATTCCGGAAACCGCCATCTATGGGAAAATACTAATTACTAATTTCGTTTCGTATCTTCTTCTTAATTGAGGAGTTGAGTTTAGCTTAATGTGTTAATTGGTAAACTTTGGTAACTGATGCAAATTCTAGCTGACTTCCTCGAGGTGTGCAATGGCAAAAATGGACCTTTGCTAGTCGGTGATGTAGAATCCAGGCCAGCACTTTTGTAGTGTTCAAATGTGTGTGCAATATATAAGAATACTCTCTTCGTAACCCAGGGGGATAATAATGCATCCCACATCGATTTCGGTGACGGTGGCCGGTTTCATTGAAACCAGGCCAGCTACGCAGGAGTTATTTTATAGTGTCCAAGTGTGCGCAATACACAGATACACAGAAGCACTCTCTCTTCCTTCACTCTCGTAGCCAATTTTCGCAAACAATAGGTACGATATTGAGCAGAAATTGGGCATCGCGATGACTGGTGGGAATCTGCCAAGCATGATGGGGGACAGCAAGAGAAGGGAGATTTTCTTGCTATACTGCACTAAGATCGTGCAAGTCGTCAACAAAAGGAATAGTGATGGTGTGGAGTGAGTTGTTACTGTGATATTAGTATTAGAAATTGTATTTAAAATTGGAATTCATTGTATTGTAAATTTATTTTGATGTCTGTAATTTATATTTGATAATGTGAATTATTGATATTGAAATTTAATTAATTGTATTTATTGGAATATTATTTGGAAATTTATTGGTTATTGGAAATTTTTTAATTGTATTTTATTGACATTGTAATTTTATTAATTGTATTTTATTAAAATTTAATTGGTTGTCTGAAAATTGTTTTAATAGTGTTTAATGATATTGTAATTTTATTTTAATAGTATTTTATTGAGATGTTAATGGGTATTAGGAAATTATTTTGAAATATTCTATTGATATTGTATTTTACTGGAAATTTTATGTAACCGCACTATGTTATTGGAAATAGTAGAAACTAAAAAAGAATGAAAAAAGAAAGGAAAAATGATTAATAAAAAGAAAAATAACGAGCCCTGTCAATGATAGGGGTGAAGTAAAAAAAAAAAAAAAAAAAAAAACGCCCCGTGGCACGGATAACTGACACGACTGGCGGGAGATCAGCAGGACCGACTGTTTACATGACCATCCGACGCATGGTTCCTACTTGACACTCAGGGTATGATTTGACAGGATACTCACTTTTTGAGACGTCAGATAATCACATGATCAGCCGGTGTATTTCCATGCCATACAAATTGTAGTTAACTTCTTCTAACACAAAAACTGAGTATAACAATGCAGCTCCCATAAGAATCGCTGAAAATTATGAGTTTTAAAGTAATACAGCTGACTCCAAAATACATTCTTGAACAAAGCAGGGGCAAGTCAGGCTCAGAAATAAGTTCTTTGTTCCATTAGCCCGCACGGACTGGGCAGGGGTAGGGTTGGTAACGCTCCAGACTTTCAATCTTAAAACCTTCCAACCGGTCCGAGGCACCGCTTTCAGTGGTTTAGAGCTTGGCTCTCGACTTTGGAGGACTGAAATCCAGCATTGGAAAAACAGATGGAGTTTGAAATAATGTAATCAGGCGTTTGCGAAAATCCATAGCACAAAACATATTTAGCAACATCCCGCGAAAAATGATAACCACAACCTGCAAGCAAATGAGTGAGTGTACAAAATATAGGCATGCGTTTAAAGCATCTTCCATCTTCTCACACTGCTTATGCTTTCTTCGGTGTCAGTGGCCAGTATCACTGAAACCATGGGCCGGACTCTCCAAATTGATTCGATTTTGATTCAGATTCGATCGTGCCGCATACACCCGAATAAATTGACGTTTGTTTATTTTAATTCTCAGTCGATTGATGTGGTCGGGAGTACAAAAAGTTACTTTTATCCTGGTTAGTTTTAAAGCAATCCACCAAATAAAATACCAAAAACCGTTGAGATCGAACTGATTCGATTGCCGATTGTGTCGGGAGTAAGGCTGCTAGTCAGCAGAAGTCATTTTTATGGTAAACAAGTGTGTGCGCAATGCACGAGGACAACCTCTACCTTTACTCTCACAATCGGGTGGATTAGCACAGCTAAGCATAATATAGAGATATATTCATTTTAAAGTAATATTTGCTAAGTATGGAAGGAATTAATGAATGAGGAATTTCATGGAAAAATCGTCAACCCTAGGCTATACAGGAATAACAAAATAATGTCCTGCGTTCCGCGTAACCGGTAACCTAGATCTGCAGGACAAAAGGACTGCAATATTAATGTTACGTTTTTATGTTAATAACCCGGGTGGCTGCGAGCGGCCATTTTGAAAAGATTATGGTCCGGTATACTTGTATCGGAGTATTATAAACCTCTCAATGAGATTTACGAGGTTTTTAACAATGGTTTTTAAGGCTTGGGATTAGACATGAGCGCCGCGCCGGGTACGCCGCGCTGCGCCGATTTCGGACGACGCCGCCGGCTCCGGGGATCCAACTTTTTTTCCCTATGTAAATTCTGACAATGCTGTCTATTACGCGAACGGGACTACTAGATAGTACGTTTACATACGCGCATAAGATCTCGTGGCGTCACTGCACTAAGATTTGTATGAATTTAGCGCCGCAGCGCCTGCAGATGACGATTCTATCCTGCTATGCACAACACGTACCTACAACGCACAACACGCAACCTGTAACGCGCAACACGCTACCTGTAACGCGTAACACGCAACTTGCTACGCGCAACTCACAACCCGCAACATGGCGTGGAGTTCAACAACTCCATTTCTGTCAGCTTCCACTAGTTCTCTTACCTGTACTACAGACTGTGAGTACCTCATCCAAATATAATGGAAATATGTCATCAACTCACCAACAGCGCCCATCCTCAAGTAGAAGCTGCCGTAGTGGTGCGTCCTGGAGGCCAGCGCGAACCCCAGGGACAGCCGCTTGGCGGCCAGGTGGGGGGGCAGGTGGGGGGTGGCCATGCTCACGCTTTCCGTGTGCGACGAGCAGTCGGACTCCGATGGTGATGATGACTCGGATTCTGTTGGCAGAGGAGGGATTTTAAGTTAAAAAATAATTAAATACCATTTATTGCAGGCTGCATATTATAAATACCTTAAAGACTAACATACATAATATTTTGTCCAAATTTCACCAACGCAGAAAGTGTTAACGGCTTGTTAAAATACCATGCCTTCTCATTCATTGATAGGAATTACGAAAGGAACATCACGATATTTAACTAAGGATTAACTTTAACATTGCTTCGTGAAACACGCCCTTAAAAATATACTACACTACACGTGTTGTCGGCGACGTGTAGCGCGCTTCATTCCGGAGTCTCCCCCGGAACCTCCGGTAGACCACACCCGTCGGCCAGAACTCCTCCGCCTCGAAGGTCGACAGAAGATACGTCGGTAGTCTCACCACAAAGGAACTGAAGTTGACCTTGTGGCGAGACTCCAGACGCCCACCCCTCAAGGGGAGAGACGTACTTCAGAATGAGATACACCAGAGTAATCTATACTAATATTATAAAGCAGAAGAGTTTGTTTGTTTAAACGCGCTAATCTCAGGAATTACCGTCTGATTTGTAAAAATATTTTTTTGTTAGATAGTCCATTTATAGATAAATGCTTTAGGCTATTTATTAGGCTACATTACGCTGCAACCAATGGGAGCGACGCGTCAGTGAGAAATGTGAAAAAACGGGGAAACTTATTCACATTTGGGGACTTTCATTGCGTGTGCTGCATAAACGGTTTAAGTCACTGGCACGCGTGACGCAAACGAAGTCGCGGACACAGCTAGTTATTATATACACGTCACACCACATCAATCTAGCCCCGTGACGAAGAACTTGTCTTACGGGGACCAAATTTAATTTCAATTCATCGACATTAGTATTGGATTGGAATATGACAGTACTTTTATTTTTAAAACGATGTTCGCCCCAAGTTATTGTAAGAGAACTGTCAAATTCCAATCTAATCCCAATGTCGATTTGAACAAAATTTTTTTTACTGTAATTACCCATAGGTGTCGCTTGAAAGAGAAATAGTATGTCGGCAATTTTGTTACGGAATGTCTCCAAAGTAAAGTAAAAGTGAAATTAAAAAATCCGACCACGAGCGATTCGGCATCGCGCAAGATGGGTTCCGTGGAAAACGCAAAAAAATTACGATTGTTGACATGGGCGCCGCGCCAATTTCAGACGGCGCCGCCGCCGCTGAGGTTCCGACCCCACGCGCCGTGGCGTTTATTTCCCTATAAAATGCTGACAATTCCGACTACCAGGGCGGCGATTCTCAGGCCTCGAACTTAGTTATTTTACAACTTAGTTCACTCATTTCCATGAGCATGGCCTGAGAATGAGGGCCCAGCTTACCAAATGACCGTGTATTATTTCTATTACGCGAACAGGACTACTTGATAGTACGGTTACATACGCGCTGAAGAACTCATGGTGACGCTGCACTAAGATTTATACGGATTTTGCGCCGCAGCGCCTAAATGCGATGCTTATTTGCACGCCGGCGCGGCTCCGCCGCGTGGACCATGATGTGACGGAGCGCTGCCGCCGGCTAATTTTACTCGGCGCTCATGTCTATATTGGAGCCCCTTTGGAAGAGGTAATTTCAGTTCGTGCTGCAGTTGTATCTATCGCGCCGGTGCTGACTAGCTAAGGCACTGCGAGCCAGTAATAAATTTCAATCTATCAAAATAGAACTTTAAGCTAATATAATAAAGTTGATAATCACTTATCTCACACGAGTATCTAGTTTTCTTTACATTGGCCTAAACTCGACGCTTGTATTCGATTATGTACTTTATTGTATTAGCCCAAAGTTATATTTTGAGTGTTCTGTATTTTCTTGACATAATATACGACTAGACGTTCGAGTGTTTAATTATGAACTCTATTGTATTAACCCAGAGTTACATTTTGAGTGATCTGAATTTTCTTGACACTGACATACGACTCGGGGCGTATGTTATTTTCAGCTCTATTATATTAGCATTAAGGTCTATTTAGAATTTCCCCGTTTTATAATCCCGACCAAAGTTTTCACGGATACAAATCTAATTCGGTCGTCCGTTTCGTTTTTTACGACAGCTCTTAAAACAGTAACATTTTTCAATTAACTTTATTTGAATTTATGATCTAATTAAGAATACTCCATCATCAGAACTTGCCACAGAGTTAAGTTACTTGACGTACTGACAGCGCCACCTACCGGGTCCAATACACTAAAACCTTCCTCGAGAACCACTCTATCCATTGGTGACAACAGCAGGAAGATCGGTGCAGCCGTTTTTGAGGTTGGCGAAGGACTTTGTTATATCAACACATTTTTTAAGGCTTGGATTGTAACTTGTATGTATATTGAATACATGAAAAAAGTAGTAAAAAATTTTTTTATTTTTTTATTTATTTAACAATTTATTGTACACAAGAAACACTTAACAATAGTACAAATTACAGAGAAAGACGACACAAAGGTACTGCTTATTTCTGAAAGAAATTTCTTCCAGCAGCCCTACGGAAGAGATATGGGATACAAGATATCAGGTAGAGCGTGCACAATAACATACAAATACATTACATCTAAATTATATTAAAATCAGAATAGATACATCTACAAAAATAAATACTGTAATTAATATAGATTATAATACATATATAATTAATACAATAAAATAAATAAATATATAAATAACTACTAAATACATAAATAAATACGTATAAAATAAAAATATAATAAATAATATAATACCGTTTAGTTATAATATGGATTGGGATTCAAAATAGTACTTCTTCAAACGTCTTTTAAATATGGCAATGGTGGGACTATCACGGACGGTGTGAGGAAGCGAGTTCCACAATCTGACCGCATGAACGGTGAAGGAGTAGGAGTAGAAATTAGAGCGATGGGATGGGAGGGAAAGGTTTGTTCTGAATTTGGACCTACAAGGGATATCAATGGGCCGGGAAAAGTTAAATCGATCACGAAGATAGGAAGGAGAGAGAGGGTTATACAGGATATTGTACAGTAAACAGAGGATATGGGAGTTGCGACGGAGACGGATAGGAAGCCACTTGAGTTTTAACCGAAAGGCTGTTAAGTGATCAAACTTTTTTAGACCAAAAACGAAACGGATACAGAGATTCTGCAAGCGTTCCAGTTTAGTTAGCAGCTCTTCGGTAACGTCTAAGTAGCAGGAGTCGGCATAGTCGAGGATAGGGAAGATGAGAGTTTGGACGAGGAAAATTTTGGTTTGCAAAGGCAAAAAGTTTTGAAGGCGCCTCAGCATGTGCAACGAGTGGTGTAACTTTCTGCTGACTTCACTAACCTGCGGATTCCAGCAGAGATTGCTGTCCAAAGTTAACCCTAAATTCTTGGAGAAGCACTCATAATTATGGAAATTTATTTTTATTTATTTATTTAAGCTTCGTGCACATTTTGTACATAGGCGGACTTAATGCCTCAAGGCATTTTCTACCAGTCAACCTACCAATCATTATCTTCTTCTACTTTTGGAAACCCCCCCCCCCCTATTGGAGTTGCCATAGACAGAGTGCCAAAATTTTGGTAAGCAAAAAAAATTTTTTTTTAATATATTTAAATTTTTGTTAAAAAATAAATAAAAATACATTTCTAGAATGAGAAAATATTTGAAGACATGAATGGATGAAGGTGATATGTCGCAAAAAAATTTACCCAGAATATTGGGTTTAAACATAAACATTTACATAGTAACGTATTAAGTACATTGATTCTAGAGACGGATCTTTAGATTAATGTACTTAATACTAATTTACCTATTCTAAAATGTTTAAGTGACAGTTTGAACTCAATTTTATCGAAATCTGAATTTTGCGACATGTCACCTCCATTCATTCGTGTCTTCTATTTGAAGACATTAATGAATGAAGGTGACATATCCGAAAGTTATAGTGACTGTTCATTTTACACCCGATATTATGATCCTATGGATTTTCCTATCATGTTATCTTCTATTTTACGAGTCGAATATAACACGAAGCGAAAATTTTTGACTTAAATTCTAAACAGAAATGAATATTGAAACATAAAGTTGTACGAGTGACATTTTTTTTATTTTATCAGGAAACCAACATAAGAGGCTGCCGAGAGCGTCGCTCGCCACTTCATAAAGTGCCGCGGGTTTTCATGAAAAAAGTTTTAAACTGTTAGGTGAACATTTAAAAAGATAAAATGCAAACTAATTTGAAAGAATTGCTGTTTATTTCGTTTTTACGCTAAAACGACTGAACCGATTTAAATGCAATTTTTTACAATAGTCTGAGACAGGACATAGGCTATTCCGCGCGGACAGAGTCCCGGGCAAATAGATAAAATAATTAAATAACAATAATAGCTCCCCTCACCGATTTCGGTGTCGGTAACCGATTTCATTGAAACCAGGACAGCTACGCAGGAGTTATTTTATAGTGCCCAAGTGTGTGCGCAATACACAAAGACACTCTCTCTTCCTTTTACTCTCATAACACAGTGGGACGGTAAACCGACACGACTGGCGAGAGAACAGGCGCAGGACCGACTTTTTACATGCCCATCCAACGCATGGATCATCTTGTCAGAAAATCAGGTGATCAGCATTCAGCATGCATTGTCCTAACCAAACTTGAAAACAACATAATATTTTGTTGTTCCAACGCGGGAATCGAATCCAAGAATCTCCGGGTCGAGAGCGAACCTCTGAACCACTAACAATTATAAATAATACTAGCTGTATTAAAAGAAAGATACTGTTGAGTGTTCATTTTGATGTGATTGATTAATGTATCCTAACCTTTAAATACTGGAAAATGAGAAATTTACATACGTACTCTTTTCACCCTTCAGAAGGATTTTTCAAAATTTGACCCCTTGGGGGAGAGTTTTGAAAAAAATGAAAAATCGATAAATGTTTATGAGGTTTTAGTTGGTATGGTAACGGAACATTTTTACCACGAATATCAATAATCTGTCTAAATAATATTATCAGTCATAATTGAAGACATGAATGATAAAGGTGATATGTAGCAAAATCATGATTTTGAGAAAATTTATTTCAAACTGTCACTTAAACATTTTAGAATACGTCGTAAAGTATTAAGTACATTCATCTAAAGATCATTCTCTAGAATCAATGTACTTAATAAGTTACTCCATATGTATAGTGACTGCTTAAACTCAATTTTCTGGGTAATTTTTTTTTGCGACCTTCATCGATTTATGTCTACAATTGAGATCTTAGTTTTGTATTAACCCCAAATACATATTATGTACCTATACAGTGTGTAAAAAGAGCAGTCACTATAACTTTGAGATACGATTATACTGCCTTTCCTCATTTCGGAAATGTATTTTTTTATATTTTTTTCTGTCAAAAACTAAAAAAAATTTTTTTTTTTAGTTTTACCATTTCTTTTTTTTGTCGCAAAATAATAAAAAAGCCAAAAAAAAATTTTTTTTAATTTTGGTAAAAAAAAATGAAAACAAAAGTACATTTCTAGAATGAGAAAAGGTAGTATAATAATATCCCAAAGTTATAGTGACTGCTCTTTTTACACCTGTTATAAAATATTTTGTGCAGAAAACTAATATATATATATATATGTTGCTGACCTGTGCTCACTTCGTTGAGCATACAAACCGTTCCCTGGACTTCTACGAATATTTCAAGACCAAACATAGCCGGATCAGTTCAGCCGTTCTCGAGTTTTAGCGAAACTAACTAACAACAATCATTTTTACATATAGACAGAAACAAGAAACATATCAGTTTTCTGCACAATTACAAATTGTCGACGTTCATTTGCTTTTGTTTCAACGACACTTCGAGAACAGCTAAATCGCCCAACGCGTTTACCTGCGCAATAGGGCTGGCAGTTATCACCTTTGTTTTTAATTAAAATACCAGTTTTTGAAAAATAACTATGGGCATGGCCTACGATCCCATACGATCTATGTTTAATACAAAAAAAAATGCAATAGATGTCACTAGTCACTACTATTAACGTTTGTAAATTATAAAATGTAAATAAGCCGAATTAAGTGCCAATATCTATATATATAAAAGAAAGTCGTGTTTGTTACAACACTTATAACTCGAGAACGGCTGAACCAATTTTCATGGTTTTTGATTCGTTGGATTTGTCTCCTCCCCGAATAGCAGAATACATATCAAAAATAGTGAAAACTTGATGTGTAATGAATAATTAATCATATAAATAAATGCTCATATTTTGTTCATCAAATGTCAAACATTTGTTGTCAAATGATGTAACAACTATGCGTTCAGAAATCTATTAATGTATGCGTATTGAAGTGTCAGTTTGTAACTTTCAATTAGCAACGTTTTTCTAAATGCATATGACATTTTAAACGACATTTTCTTCTTTTTTTGGCATTGACAACGATATCTAGGTACTGAAAACGAAAATGCAATTTTAAAAAATGTCTGTCTGTCAGCGTGTCTCTTTGCTCCGGCTAATCTCTGGAACGGCTTGACCGATTTTAACGAGACTTTCACTGGTAGATAGCTAAAGTTACAAGGATTAATTTAGGCTACTTTTCATCATCATCATCATCATCGTCATCTAACTAATGATCACCGAATCGGCTGGACCGACTGTGACGGGAGCATTCACCGGGCGTTAGCTTATGTTAGTAGGAGTAATCTATACATCTATATGTATAAAAGTAAGTCGTGTTAGTTAAATTATTGATAACTCAAGAACGGCTTTATCGATATGGCTGAAAATTGGTGAGGAAGTAGCTTAGAGCAAGTAGACAGACATAGGATAGTATTTATTCCATTCGACAGCGTTTCCGTGAACGTTGCGGGTTCTGCGTTAGGGTTTCGCGTTGTGGGTTCCGGATTCCGCGTTGCGGGTTTCCGGTTCCCATGCTGCTGGTTCCGCGTTGCGGGTTTCGGGTTCCCGTGTTGCGGGTTCCGGGTTCCCGCGTTGCGGGTTCCGCGTTGCGGGTTCCGGGTTCCCGCGTTGGGGGTTCCGGGTTCCCGCGTTGCGGGTTTCGGGTTCCCATGCTGCGGGTTCCGCGTTGCGGGTTCCCGCGTTGCGGGTTCCGGGTTTCCGCGTTGCGGGTTCCGCGTAGCGGGTTCCGCGTTGCGGGTTCCGCGTTGCGGGTTCCGGGTTCCCGCGTTGCGGGTTCCGCGTTGCGAGTTCCGCGTTGCGGGTTCCGGGTTCCCGCGTTGCGGGTTCCGCGTTGCGAGTTCCGCGTTGCGGGTTCCGGGTTCCCGCGTTGGGGGTTCCGGGTTCCGCGTTGCGGGTTTCGGGTTCCCATGCTGCGGGTTCCGCGTTGCGGGTTCCCGCGTTGCGGGTTCCGGGTTTCCGCGTTGCGGGTTCCGGGTTCCCGCGTTGCGGGTTCCGGGTTCCCGCGTTGCGAGTTCCGCGTTGCGGGTTCCGGGTTCCCGCGTTGAGGGTTCCGGGTTCCGCGTTGCGGGTTTCGGGTTCCCATGCTGCGGGTTCCGCGTTGCGGGTTCCCGCGTTGCGGGTTCCGGGTTTCCGCGTTGCGGGTTCCGGGTTCCCGCATTGCGGGTTCCGGGTTCCCGCGTTGCGGGTTCCGGGTTCCCGCGTTGCGGGTTCCGGGATCCCGCGTTGCGGGTTCCGGGTTCCCGCGTTGCGGGTTCCGGGTTTCCGCGTTGCGGGTTCCGGGTTCCCGCGTTGCGGGTTCCCGGTTCCCGCGTTGCGGGTTCCGGGTTCCCGCGTTGCGGGTTCCGGGTTCCCGCGTTGCGGGTTCCGGGTTCCCGCGTTGCGGGTTCCGGGTTCCCGCGTTGCGGATTCCGGGTTCCCGCGTTGCGGGTTCCGGGTTCCCGAGTTGCGGGTTCCGGGTTCCCGCGTTGTTTTTTTTTAGTTTAATTTTATCATAAACTCTTTTTATGCTCAACGAAGTGGGCAAGGGTCAGCTAGTTGATAATAAAATAAAGATAAGCATAACATCACATTGAGTTAAATTTAACTTCTTAATTAAGACGAAGATACGAAAAGAAAACGAAAATAGCCAGTCGAATTGCCAGTATTAGGGTGATACCATTTTCTAGTACTAGGTCGTGTCTCTGTTATATACTCGTATCTTTACTTACTTACTTACTTTACTTTGTGCAACTGTACTGTGTGGGTAAAAAAAAGTTAAGAAATTTTGAATGTATTTATATCGAAATAGCACGATTGCCCAAAATTTAAAGCTAGTAAGGGTAAAAAAAATTACAGGAGAGCGCTTTAAGGTAAAAGTGGTGGCCTTTCGAAAAATATTTAAATAAGGAAGTTCAGAGACATGTTAGGTTTTTAATGTAAACATAGAAGTTGATGATGCTTTTACTATGTATCGATACTTTATTATGTCAGTCTAGCCCGCGAACACCAGCATAGTAAGATTCACTCCTTGTGGTCATTTGTTTTTTTTTTTATTTTATATACAGTGTGTAAAAAGAGTAGTCACTTTAACTTTGAGATACAATTATACTACCTTTCCTCATTTCGGAAATGTATTTTTTTCATTATTTTTTTTTTGTCAAAAACTAAAAAAATTTTTTTCTTTTTACCATGTCTTATTTTTCCGTCGCAAAAATAATAAAGACAATTTTTTTTTTATATTTTTTTTATTTTTGTAAAAAAAAAATAAAAAAAGGACATTTTTAGAATCTGAAAAGGTAGTATAATCATATCCCAAAGTTATAGTGACTGCTCTTTTTACACCAGTTATATGAGGTGACAAAACGAAAAATGCTCTACGTGATTCTATTCACACCTTAGTCCTAATAGATTAACCTTGAATCATTCTGTATTAGTAAGCATATTATAGTACGTCCGAGATAAATTTAACCTAAACGTAAACAAACCAAAAACACCGAAATTTTCACATATTCACTTATTGAGCACACTTATCCCATTAATGGTCAAAGGAAAACTACAAGTATTAACTTAAAACTTTTTTTCCTTAATTATAATCTTCAAAAAAATATGAGAACATGAAAAAAATATATATTTTATTTTATTTTGTTTTTTATAGGGGTGTACCCAAATCTGCACACTGGCCACTTTAGGGTGTAATTTTTAAACAAGATTTTTTTTCCATGCAGAATATTTTCTTGGATTATTTCCATCCCTAGGAGCTCAAATTAGGACGAATTACACAGCGAACTCGTTTCGGTAGCTTTTCAGAAACGGTCGGCACCGTTCAGTTGCAAACCACCACCAGTTTAGATGTCCAAGGGCAAGCAGAGCGTCCCCAAAGAAATTGTTTTTGACGACACGCTGCTCGTCCTTTCAGATAAAATGTCTGACTACATTTCGTCGAAAACGTAAATGATCAATCACTTCTTCTCTGGGTTGTAAATGCCATCGACAAGCATTTGATAAGACCATATCAAAGTGTACGCGTGGCGTATTAGTAACTTTAGTAGGCAACCATCGCAAATATGTAATTCATTGCCAAAAAACATTTAAACTTGTTGAATAGAAAGAAGATGCTGAAGATGCACTGCTTCTATCATGTGGTTCTCGTTTTGTTTTTGACAGTCAGATTCTCCATGGGTTGTATAATTTGGGGCATTAGATATGAATAAACTTAGTCTTATGTGGTGGTTATTTGCCTGAGAAACATTGGATCTAATTAGAGTCTCTCTTGTCCGCTAATGTCTCATCTTTGCCGCTATTTTCTATATCCGAAAGAGTACAAATATCGCGAACAAATATTATAACATTTCCGGGAACATCATTCGGGATGTTAGGTGGGGATTCTTTATCAAAACCCTCTTCTTCGTCAGAAAAAAACTGGGTTCTAGTGGAATTTTACCAAAATAATACTCCAAACCATTACTATCTCACAAGGAAGGAACATATAAAGGCTTCTTATAAACTTTCAAAGTTAAAACTAGCACTATATCTATGCCTACAACTCATTTTATAACTCTGAAAAAATATTTTTTTGTTATCACAATATGTGGCCACTGTACCCGAATTGGTGCAGCATTATTTCGAATGTCATAAAAACTTATATTTTTATTATACGTAACTGCAATATAGTACATATCAATAATTATTTATTGAACTTCAAATAATTATTAATAAGTATGGTGTTTATATTTTTCTACATATTATAATAATATTTAAAAAACAATTCACACCTCCACACCTATCTCGATAGGAAAATTCAACAAATAATCATCACTAAATCACGAATGATAGCTAAAACTTATTATTGCAAAGTAAATCAATGTACTTTTAACTACTCAAAAATGTAAAATATTTCGGCTTGTGTCAACACTTTTTTTTTCTACCCTCAATAATTAAGTGTTCCCAAATTGGTACAGCGACCAAGTATGGGTTAACAACACTTTCACCGGAATTTTAAAGGATTACACTTCATTATCCAATACATTTCATGAAAATCATTCACAGAGAAAATACGCCATTTTGACACTGCCGATTGTAGAACATAAGCCTATAGTCTATGGATTTATGTAGCCAACAATACTCATTGTATTAATATTGGCCAATTGGCATCACTGACTGATCTATGTTGTGTCATAGACGGGTTCTATACGTTTGGGCACAAAGTAGATATATAACAGAGACTCGTACGACCTAGTACTAGAAAATGGTATCACCCTAATACTGGCAATGCGACTGGCAAAGGGTGAAGTCCAGGCACATTCCGGAAACCGCCATCTAGCGCCACTATTGGAAAATACTAATTACTAATTTCATTTCGTATCTTCTTCTTAATTAAGGAGTTGAATTTAGCTTAGTGTGATGTTATGCTTAAAATATATTCTTACCTTTATTTTAATGTAAATATTTGTACTTAATTCGGCATAATTACATTTTATAATTTACAAACGTTAATAGTAGTGACATCTATTGCAATTTTTTTGGTACTAAACATAGATTGTATGGAATGGTAGGCCATGGTTTGGGTTAAATTTATCTCGGATGTACTATAGTAATGACAGTAGTTGGCAACCCTACAGATAGCGACGAGCGCGCGCCGCGCAGTCTGCTCGTATTTGTTTTGTCTTCAAATACACACCCGCAGTATAGACAACCGACTTCAAAAGTGAGAGATTTCATACTCTTACTACATAATTCAAGCGGTGAAGCGATGGGGAATATCTATTTTATGGGCTTTTAAAGCATCCGTGGTCAACTAGACCTTCGACTTGAGCAGGTTCGAAGACCAGGGTCTTTACCACGAGGTCTTCTAGCAGTATTACATTAACATTACTTAGGAATTTCATGTAAACAAATATGATCTTTATTTATACAGTGTGTAAAAAGAGCAGTCACTATAACTTTGAGATACGATTATACTACCTTTCCTCATTTCGGAAATGTATTTTTTTATATTTTTTTTGTTAAAAAGTAATTTTTTTTTTACCATTTCTTATTTTTTTATCGCAACATAAGACAAAAAATATTATTCTTTTTAAGTTTTTGTAAAAAAAAATTAAAACGTCTTTTGAATTACTTTAGAGTTGAATGACGTTTGTCTATTTTGATTCTCAGTCCATTGATATGGTCGGGAGTGCAAAAAGTTACGATCCCACGATTTTAATTATCCTGAGTGAGCTCAAATATTCGTGGAAGCCCCAGTAAGGTTCATCACAAACTGTTTCTATGCTCAACGAAGTGGGCATGGGTAGCTAGTACTGTATAAATAATCCAATTAAGAATGCAAAGGTTGTCCTTTAATAATTTATATATAAACTAGCTGTGCCCGCGACTTCGTACGCGTGGTGTTTGTTTGACATAAACCGTTTATGCAGCGCATGCAACGAAAGTCCCAAAATGTAAATTGTTTGTTTGTTTAAACGCGCTAATGTCCCGTATATGACGCCCAACGCCGCGACGACCGACGCCGCGACGCCCGACGCCGCAACGCCCAACGTCGTGGACCCGACGCCCGACGTCGCGACGCCGACGCCGCGACGCCGACGCCCAACGCCGCGACGCCCAACGTCGCGACGCCGACGCCCGACGTCGCGACGCCAACGGACGCCGCGACGACCAACGTCGCGACGCCCAACGTCGCGACGCCCGACACTGCGACGCCCGACGCCGCGACGCCTAACGTCGCGACGCCGACGCCCGACGCCCGACGCCCGACGCCGCGACGCCCGACGCCGCGACGCCGACGCCCGACGCCGCGACGCCCGACGCCGCGACACCTAACGTCGCGACGCCGACGCCCGACGCCACGACGCCCAACGTCGCGACAACAAACATAAAAAAAAACATATATTTACGAATTGAGAAACCACCTCCTATTTTGGAAGTCGGTTAAAATATTATGTTGATTATTTCATGTTACAATCTACCTTTGTGCCAAGTTTCATTTAAGAACGTTGAGTAGTTTGGCTGAAATACCGTCAAATAGGTAGTTACAATTTTTTGAAGATCCCTCGGGAATCCTTTCGTTTTTCGGAATAATAATTTCCAGTAATGCTCTTCAGATCATGAGCTACCTGCCTGCCAAATTTCATTTAAATATGTTGAGTAGTTTGGCTGAAATACCGTCAAATAGGTAGCTACAATTTTTTGAAGATCCCACGGGAACCCTTTCGTTTTTCAGGATAATAATTTCCAGTAATACTCTTTAGATCATAAGCTACCTGCCTGCCAAATTTCATTTAAATATGTTGAGTAGTTTGGCTGAAATACCGTCAAATAGGTAGCTACAATTTTTTGAAGATCCCACGGGAACCCTTTCGTTTTTCGGGATAATAATTTCCAATAATGCTCTTCGAAAATGAAAATGAAAATGAAAAATCTTTTATTTCCAAATAGGTTAGTAACTAACACTTTCAGAATTGTCCTACATGATGACCTACCACCGGTTCGGGGACTAACCCGGCGAGAAGAACCGGCGTAAGAAACTTCGGGTTGTAAGCTACCTGCCTGCCAAATTTCATTTCATTCCATACAGTAGTTTTTTAGACAAACATTCCCATACGGACAGACAGACAGACAGACAGACATTTTTTTCAAAAATGTTATTTTTAGGTTCTGTGGCTCTTATAGACCCCCTTTTTTTGATTTTCACTTAAATATTCTTAATGTACAGACATGACCCCTCTACAGATTTATTATATGTATAGCGCTGCTCTGGCTTCCGCCAGAGCAGCGCGAAATTTTTCAACATATATATATATATATAGCTTACTGCTGCTATATATATATATATGCAGCAGCGCGAAATTTTACAATATGTATATGTATACCTATATATATATAGTTTACTGAAACGCGAAATTTTTTGATATTATAGATCCAGGATATGGTGCAAAACCTAACTGTTTGGTAACATATGCTTAGACTATTTCAGAAAAAATCTAAATCAATATATTATTCCACATAAATTTTGAGGATTTCCTTCGATTCCTCACGGATCCCATCATCAGGTCACCATTTGGTGATAATGGGATCAAATTTAAATTATACCCTACACAACATAAAAAAAAATTAAAATCGTTTCAGAAACGATGAAGATATCCGTGAAGAAACAAAAAAACAAACATATATTTACGAATTGAGAAACCTCCTCCTTTTTTAAGTCGGTTAAAAATATTATGTTGGTTATTTCATGTTACAATCTACCTTTGTGCCAAGTTTCATTTAAATACGTTGAGTAGTTTTTCTAAAATACCGTCAAATATGTAGCCACAATTTTTTAAAGATCCACGAGAACCCTTTCGTTTTTCGGGATAATAATTTTCTAATAATGCTTTTCAGATCATAAGCTACCTGTCTGCCAAATTTCATTTAAATATGTTGAGTATTTTGGCTGAAATACCGTCAAATAGGTAGCTACAATTTTTTGATGATCCCACGGGAACCCTTTCGTTTTTCGGGATAACAATTTACAATAATGCTCTTCAGGTCATAAGCTACCTGCCTGCCAAATTTCATTTAAATACGTTGAGTAGTTTGGCTGAAATACTTTCAAATAGGTTGCTAAAATTTTTTGAAGATCCCACGGGAACCCTTTCATTTTTCGGGATAACAATTTCCAATAATGCTCTGAAAGGTCATAAACTACCTGCCTGCCAAATTTTATTTAAATACGTTGAGTAGTTCGGCTGAAATACCTTCAAATAGGTAGCTACAATTTTTTGAAGATCCCACGGGAACCCATTCGTTTTTCGGGATAATAATTTTCAGTAATGCTCTTCAGATCATAAGCTACCAGCCTGCCAAATTTCATTTAAATACGTTGAGTAGTTTGGCGGAAATACCGTCAAATAGGTAGCTACAACTTTTTGAAGATCCCACGGGAACCCTTTCGTTTTTCGGGATAATAATTCTAATAATGCTCTTCAGGTCATAAGCTACCTGACTGCCAAATTTCATTTAAATATGTTGAGTAGTTTGGCTGAAATACCGTCAAATAGGTAGCTACAATTTTTTGAAGATCCCATGGGAACTCTTTCGTTTTTCGGGATAATAATTTCCAATAATGCTCTTCGGGTTGTAAGCTACCTGCCTGCTAAATTTCATTTCATTCCATACAGTGGTTTTAGCGTGATGCGACGACAAACATTCCCATACGGACAGACAGACAGACAGACAGACAGACAGACAGACAGACAGACAGACAGACAGACAGATTTTTTTTTCAAAAATGTTATTTTTAGGTTCTGTAGCTTTTATAGACCCCCTTTTTTTAATTTTCACTTAAATATTCTTAATGTACAGACATGACCCCTCTACAGATTTATTATATGTATAGATTGTTTAAATATCCAGACTACAGAGTCCATACTTTCTATGATTTTTACTCCTATCCAAATAAAGTCAATTTTGCGTATTTCTACAGGCACCCTAATCAACAATCGTGAATGGCGTCAGTGATAAAGAACGAGATGACAAGCCAAAGTGTTGAATAGCTTAACAAATTGACTCCTGGGAGGGTAAGACGCCCCAGACAGATTACGAAGCATAATTGATGGAACAGGCAAAATTAATTTAAGGTTAACTTTGTTAATATTCATTATTTGTCTATCGTTTTACAGATTTTTAAAGTCCATCTAATGACGTTCAGATCTGCCTTCAGTTTGGACTGAACGGATGCAAATCGTATCGTCTATGCAGTTTGGCCTTGAGGCAGATCGTATCGGTTGGACTAAAGCTATCTATCGTAGCTGTGCCGAAGAACATCGTACTATCTTAGAAATTTTTTGACTCACTGTCTGCAGCAGCACCTACCGGGTCCAATTGATACACTCAAATCTTCCTCGAAGAACCCTCTATACATTGGTGACAACAGCATGAAGATCGGTGCAGTAGTCTTTGAGTGTATCAAAAAGGCAGACAGACGCGTCGAATGACCTTACTTTATATTAAGTTAATGGAATCAGGCGTTACTTTGCGGAAATCCATAGCTAAAAATTTAAACATTATATCTATACATTGTTCGCAGAGTCTTCCTGTCATACTGCGCGTCATACATAAACGCGCGTCGAGTTTTGCAACTTGCAAGTGTGGGGCTTTGCACGATCGTGTTAACATTATTGCTTGTGTGGTGGTGGTGTTTTCACGTTTTTGCTTATGCATAAGCAGTGTGGGAGAAGGGAGGTGCTTTAAATGCATGCCTATGCGTTACTCGCTTATTTGCTGACAGGTTGTGGTTATAATTATTTTGCGGGATATTGCTAGATATAATATACTTTATAGTGAATTTATATCTACGCATAAATAAGAATAAAGTCTTGCGTAATTATATCACCTTTATTGTCCTTTTCACAAAACAATTTCCAAACAACACATGCAAGTCCGTTTTACATTTTACCTTTTTGCCAACTGAAAAAAACATGGCTCCCAGTTTTTACAAAATGCCCACACGCCGCGCTCTCATTGGTTGAGCGCGGACACCACCTACCGTCGCGATGGCGCTTAACGTTCGAATACGCTCGGTTACAACTTTAATTTTATACAGTTGGCAACCATACTACATAACAATAGCCGAATCATCAAAATCTATGTTTATTATAAGTGCACCTCACTTCAAAGTATACTAAAAAAGAAATATGAACTCACTCGTCACAACCACTTTCTCTGGCGAAGACCGCGACCGCTCCCTCACCAGCGCCGCGTACATGTACAGCAGAAACGCCATGCTGCCGATGTACAGGTAGAGGTAGAAGCCCTGCAAGTACAACGTGTGGCTTATCATCACCAATCAATCGTGACAAACAGAAGCCATAAGGCCTTAGTCCTCAGTCTCGAATTTTGCGGGCAGGCGGAGCGTCAGAATCTTTTGCGTAAAATCAAATGGACCGGTTCTCGAAAACAGCGGCGCGGAGCGGGTAACGAGTGCCGCTCCCGCCCCGCTGCCCAACGCCTGAGTAAGAAGCACCAGTACTAACCGTGGGTTACTTACCACCCCACCACATAATGTCCCGTCAGCCGGGTATCCATAATATAATCCCGGGACGCCTGATAGAAGTAATAACTTAATACGGCTAGCGCTGTGGGTTACAGTGATGAGGAGTCTGCATACCGCTGTATACTGGAGAGAGTTTTTACTAGTCGGCCTTCTCTGGATGGACAGCTTCAGCATATTTTAGTCCCAGCCTATGGCGGTATAAAACGCACCACAATCTTGCATCGCACTATCGAAGGTTTCTAAGCTCGGCTCTATATATATGTCGCAGTCATCTAATTGAAAGTCCACTCTGTTACAACTTACGAGTGACGATTGTTCAACCAATGCTCGGCCTAGTCTTTCAATTTAATATCGTCATTCGATAAGAGCTTAATGAAATAGCGATTTCAATTAGATGACTGCGTCATACACAACATCTGAAATATACAGTGGGCGTCAGTCTGACCGAGCATACCACCTCCCTCGGTCGATCTCCTTGGGGCTATCACTCCATTCCCTCTTTGAACACCTCTTTCCCACAAGCCTCTCACTCACCTCATAAAACGACGGTGGTATGTACGTGGATATGACCTCAGCCATGGGGAACGCCACTCCCATCACCACCAGCAGCTTCCCGTACAGCGCCGACAGGGTGGTCGCCAACGCATCACTCCTGTTGACAACATTACAATAAATTAATCCTCATAAAGCCTCGTCTCTGAGGTTTGATTCCCGCGTCGAACAATAAAAATGTTGTTTTCAAGTTTCTTTAGGACAATGCAGGCCGATCACCTGATTGTCTGACAAGAAATGATCCATGCGTCGGATGGGCATGTAAAAAATCACTCCTGCGGCTTGCCCTTGTACTTTGCACGACAGACCATGGCTTCTTTCGCATAAAAATCATCTACATCGGCATCTGCAAACATACCTGAGGCACTACAGTACCGGGGCAACCGCACCAGCGGCGCCCTGAAAATTTGTATATTATGTAGTGCGTGGTCACGTGCACTCCATACAGTCCTTTCCATGAAAGAAGCATTTAAGAAGAATAGGTTCTTCCAAGAAGTCCCTTAGAACCTGCGCTGTGAACCGGAATGTTCATCAACCTGTTCTGTAGCCCCGAAGAAAAAGTTTTTTTTTACAATTATTTCTACAAATAATGGTGGACATCCGATAAATCTACATACATATGCAGTAATTGCCGTGGGACTTCTTTCACAGAAAGGACTATTCATTGAGCAAGCCCTTGAAAGAGTTGATTCATATTAAAATCTCGTTCGCGTGGTTTTTGCAAAAAGAAATGTTGCAAAAACGGGGAAAATTAATTACATTTGGGGACTTTCATTGCGTGCGCTGAATAAACGGTTTAAATATCTTCTATTTTCTCTTATTTATAAAAATGAATTGCTGTTCGTTAGTCTCACTAAAACTCGAGAACGGCTGAACCGATTCGGCTATTTTTAAATATTCGTAGAAGTCCCGGGAAGGTTTAAACGATTTGTATCGGGTCAGGTACGCGTCAGCTAGTTATATCTAAATTCTTCAACACCATTTTATTCCAGCAATTTCATACCATAATCCAGAGTTTAAAAACATAATCTCTGGCAATATTTAAAAGCGTCAATATTTGTGTCTGTAAAAGGGTGGAATTTTTTTAAGCCCCACTTAAAAGCATTACAGCCTTAATTTAAAAAATTTCAGGCAAATTTGCTTGAAGCGGATGCTTGGTCGCGTCGTGTTCATTCATCAACATCAGCAAGTAGCAACTGATGCCGCGCTGATGACCTACTTTTTGTAGGTCCGACAATCGGGCAGAATTTTCTCCATATCATTTCTGACCGACTTTTCGTATAACGTGTGCGGCACAATTGCAATCAGTATATTCTATATCTCACCTACAAAAAGTCGGTCACCGATTATCGCTCGTGGGTTAACGGATAAGGCCCACGCACGACCTACTTTTTGTAGGACCCGACAATCGGCCAGATTTTTTCTCCATATTATTTCAAAATTCATCTGGTTCAATCTGCTATTTGATTGAATGACTAACGCGTTCATTGAATTCTGTTTTTACCTATATTGATGTCTTACGGCATCCTCTTATGGGGAAATGCCGCCGACATTAACACAATATTTGTGCTGCAGAAGCGGGCCATACGTTCAATTTACAAAACGTCCTCTTTTGAATCTCTAAGAGAGAAGTTTAAACAAATTGGTATTCTTACCGTTGCTTCTCAATACATTTTAGACAATGTGTTGTACGTTAAAAAGAATCTAATTAATTTTAAAATGAAAAGCGACACTCACAATAGGAACACTAGAAATAAGCACAAGCTAGATATACCGGTGTTCAGACTGAGTAAAGTTAGTAAATCATTTAAAGGTCAATGTATACGCCTGTACAATATAATCCCAAATAACGTTCAGAGCCTCCCTATCAATAAATTTAAAATTGTAGTTAAAGAACGTCTGTGTTCCAAAGCTTATTATAAGGTCAATGATTTTATTGACGATTGCACACCTTGGGAATAAGATGGCCATATGCAAGGCTACCTCAATGTACTTTATGTACTCTGTCTTTTGTTGTAATATATATAGATTAAGTTTTTACACTGTTAACATACTATGTATACACTTTTTAAAAAAGAACAATTTTCCATCTTTTTGCTAAAAGATGGCCCCGGCCGAGTTTCTTACGCCGGTTCTTCTCGGCGGGCTAGGGTTGAACCGGTGGTAGTATTTTTGTTGACTTTCCGAAAATAGCTTGTTAAGTTTAACTTGGAAATAAAATTTTTTGAATTAGAATTTTTTTTGAATTACCAACAAATTCAATGAATCCGAGACTAGGACAGCCATTAAATGTTTTATTATTAAACTTCAAATTTTCCGAATGTGCACTATTATAACGCACATTAAAGTAAATCAATAAAAAAATTTATCAACACATAATATTTTCTCAACATACGAGCTGTTTGACGCCATTAAGTAGCCGTGCTAGTCTTTTAATCAAATATGGAGATTCAACGAGATGACTGCGATATATTCACGAACACACTGGTCGTTGACCTAAGACTTTACCAGGATTGAACCTCATCTGGCACCTGAACCACAAGTTCTTCGTATACTTAGCACGGGGCCAGATTGACGTGGTGTGAAGCGTCCATAGATATTATTATTATTATATGGAAATTAATCAAAGTGAAAAAGTGTAAATATAAAGTTGTGTCTTATTATTGTGACGCTGTATAGCGCCGCGCATTACGACCGTCGCTGTATCCATTGTCTCCCACCCCTCATTGTCGTAATACGTTGTCTCATTTTTTATTAAAAGATTCACGCGTTAAGTGTTCTTTTTCTATCCATGAATACAAATTGTCTGTTTTTTCAGTAGATTTTTTACATTTTAACCGACTTCAAAAGAGGTGTAGGCTCTCAATTAGTCGGATTTTTTTTATGTATGCTCACCAAAGACATTTTTTTTGTTTAATATGGTATACTTTGGGGTGGTCCCACAGCCATCAGGTAAGGATCCGATGATTGCAACTTTTTTCTTAATCTTAATATATATATTTCTTGTGTGCGTGTGTATGTGACTGAACTCCTCCTAAACGACTGGACCAATTTTGATGAAATTTTTTGTGTGTGTTCGTGGAGATTCGAGAAAGGTTTAGATTTACAATTGGAACCGATAGGTGGCGCTGCAGTCAGTATGTCAAGCAATTAATTAATAAGGCAATACGAAGTTTGCCGGGACAGCTAGTATAGGTTATAATTTTAATGAGTGATAATACTTTAGGGTATGGATATAGAGTTTACTGTGAAAGTACCAGCGCTGAATAAATTTTCCCATACAAAAATTATTATAAAAAGTACCTCTTTCAACGCTGGTACTTTCACAATTCACAGTAAACTCTACAGGGTGTAAAAAGAGCAGTCACTATAACTTTGGGATATGATTAAAGGACCTTTTCTCATTATAGAAATGAATTCTTTTTCATTATTAATTTTTGAAAAAAAATTTTTTTTTGCAATTTTTTATTTTTAGTAGCAAGGCTGAACTGTTTGGAACAACGTTCTGCATTAAATTATTAAATTTTATAATTTTTGCCCTAGTACGTAATGAACGTCTTACGCGTGCTATTGACCTCTCAGCGTAATCAGCTGATCGCTGTGTTGTGCACGTTGTACATTGCCTATTGAATTTTTTTTAATTTTTAAAACAGTGGATTAAAAGCAAGTGACTAGTACCAATTGATATATCTCTTGCCTGGTTATTACCCCACGAAATTATAGTGACTGCTCTTTTTCACCGACTTCCAAAAAGGAGGAGGTTCTCAATTCGTCTGTTTTTTTTTTATGTTTGTTACCTCAGAACTTTTTACACCCTTTATACATACGGAACCCATACACACCCTAAAGTGTTATCACTCATTAATATTCCACCCTGTATGTGTATACCTATTGTTTTATCTAAGTAATGATCAAGTTTGAAGAGAAAAAAGAATCTCCAACAGCACGTGACAAAGCTACTTTTTGAAAATAGCTCCCTGTATCGTTCCAAGGACAAGGAACTGATTCTAGGGTTGTCACCTGACAACAATAATATTATTATTTAAAGTCAAAGTATTTTTTTTTTATTCGGAATAAATTTTACAAAAAAAATCTGATCGTTTTTATGTTATGCCTACCACCAGTTCAGGAACTAGCCCAGCGAGAAGAACCGGCGTAAGAAACTCGCAAGAGGCCATCTTTTAGCAAAAAGATAATACGTTAATTTATGTCGTGTTTCAATAACCTATCTTGGATAGGTAAAAAAGGATGGCCGTACAAAGTGACAAATTGTATGGCGATCTATCTTTGTAGTTATGTTGAAACGTATTTTTCAAATGACAATAGGTACTTTGTTTACTACTGATATAATATCACATTAGAATGGAATACACAATTTTTTTTCAATAAAATATAGTGTATCTTTGCACCTAGCAGTTTATTAAAAATCCTTTAGGATTTGTATAACGCCAATGACCTTGAACGACTATTTGAGTGGCGAGAAATGGGTATTTAAATACCCCTCGTATTAAAATCGTAAAATAAAATCGACTATTTTTTTTTTCAAAATTTCCATAAAACCTAAAACAAACCCTGCTGACACCTGCCTCACTTTAAATACTGAAATAATTAGTTAATGGAATCAGGCGTTACTTTGCGGAAGTCCATAGCATAAAATTTAAATATATTATATCTAGCAATATCCCGCGAAACAATTATAACCACAACCTGCAAGCAGATGAGTGAGTGTACGCATAGGCATGCGTTTAATGCACCTCCCTCCTCCCACACTGCCTATGCGTACACTCGCAAGCAAAAAACGTGAAAACACCACCACCACACAAGCAATAATGTTAACACGATCGTGCAAAGTCCCACCACCATGCAGGTTGCAAAACTCGACTGAAATAATTACCACACACCCGTCATTAATATACAAGCTGTAAAGTAAATGGGTGACAATACTTTAGAGTGTGTTACCTCTTATGTAAAGTATACTGTGGTACCAGCCCTGAAAGACGAACTTTTGACTCTCTTGTCTCTATGAGACATGCCACAATAATAAAAAGTTTTTTGAAGGTCAATTTTGATAATAATTTACCAGTTACCACCGGTTCGGAACCCAAACCCGGCGAGAAGAACCGGCGTAAGAAACTCGCACGAGTGCCACCTTTTAACAAAAAGAACAGCTGAAATTGTTATTTTAAAAAAAGTACAATAAGATACAATGGATATCATAAATTTACCAAGTAGCTCTTTCAGCGCTGGTACTTTCACAGTAAAATTTTTACGGGACCCAAACCCATCCTAAAGTATAATCACTCGTTCTTTTCACAGCCTGTATAAGCTAATTATACTATAATAGCTCCTTACACTGATTTCGGTGTCGGCCACAACTTAAAGTATCACTCACTCATTTATTATACACCATGTACAATACATGTTAAAAAATATACATTAAAAAAAACACTAAAAAAATGCGTGAATATTTGGCAACCCTGGCCAAAACACTTGTAAGGTTCTGACCAGAATCTCAAGACCCCTGCGTTGTATGATCGCCAATCTTGGCGTAAAGCGTTATCCATGGTGCTTGAACCTACGGGTGTCTCATTGTCTGGTGTCGAAGCCCCCGGCGCTCCCTTGGGGCGAAGCCCCCCGTTGCCATGGTGACGGCATGTTATTGGCTCCCCACAGGAAAGACATCTTCATACGGAAAGGTCCAATTTTCGTGCGTTGTGATTGTTTGAATTCGTAGCATTGTTGATTGTTATAAAATAATAGCTTCCCTCACCGATTTCGGTGTCGGTAGCCGATTTCATTGAAACCAGGCCAGCTACGCAGGAGTTATTTTATAGTACCCAAGTGTGTGCGCAATACACAGAAGCACTCTCTCTTCCTTTTACTCTCATAACCCAGTGGAACGGTAAACCGACACGACTAGCGAGAGATCAGGCGCAGGACCGACTTTTTACATGCCCATCCGACGCATGGATCATCTTTCTTGTCAGACAATCAGGTGATCAGCCTGCATTGTCCTAACCAAACTTGAAAACAACATTGTTGATTGTAAGGTTAGAATGAAACTGGTGTGAATTTACTGGTTAATGTGAAAAAAAAAATTAGAAAATATGACACCAATTTTTGGCAATAGGCACATTGTATAAATATTTCAACATTTTTGCATCGAAAATTTGCACTCAGCAGCTCCCAGGGCTCTGGGACCTTACTCTCCAAACTGATTTGATTTTTTATTCAGATTCGATCATGCCGCGTACTTCCTAATAAACTCATTTGTTTATTTTGATTCTCAGTCGATTGATATGGTCGGGAGTACAAAAAGTTACGATCTAACAATTTTCTTTATCCTGATTAGTTTCAAAGTAATTCACCAAATAAAATACGAAAAACCACTGATATCGAACGGATTCGGTTCTCGATTGTGTCGGGAGTAAGCCCGCTGTTTCAAGATACGATCGTTATAACCACTTACGAAGTTCGATAATAAATTGTATTAGACATAATCTTTGCTATTCGTTTGTCTTTTATCGATTGACACAAATTTGTTCGTCATTTCCGGAATATTTTCAAATCCTAGACATTGCGTTTTCGAACTTCGTAAGTAATAAATAGCGATGACATCTTATATCGATACCAAGGTTCGCTAAATGACAACCGAAATTGAATGTCATGTAGCGAAGCTTGTTAGTGATACTACCGATAGCATCTGGAATCGGAATCAAGGTTCGCTATCAAAATTGTATCTCAGTTAGCGAACCTCTTGTCATTTTCTGTTTTCGAACTTCAATAGTGATATTAGCGATGGCATCTTCAATAAGAGCCCAGAACTGTGTCACGCTGAAAGCCTTTCATTAGAGCACTCGCTGGAAATTAAATTTCCCTCGCAAATTCAATACTCAATGTACCTATATAGGACCGATATTGAATCGTCGAGTGCGTTTATTGGTTTAACGTCGACGATGTAAATTCAAATCATTTTATTTCCAGGTTATTAAATAACACTTATAGAATTGTCCTACATGGTGCCTACCACCGGAAACTAGCCCAGCGAGAAGAACTGGCGTAAGAAACTCGCGCGGGGCCATCTTTTAGCAAAAGGCTTTACGCTGCGACCAATAGGAGCGAAGCGTCAGTGAGAAATGTTGCAAAAACGGGGACAATCATTCACATTTGGGGACTTTCTAATAAACGGGCTAAGTCACTCAAAAACCACGCGAACGAAGTCGCGGGAACAGCTAGTCCGATATAAAAAATATCCGTATCCGTATCCGAAACCGAAATGAAAGTTTTGCTACTGTCAAAAGGAAACCAAAATTTATCCGTAACCGAAATTATCCGAAACAATCGGATAATCCGCAATAATTTAACATGCATATTCGTATCCGAAATTTCATATCCATGTCATCCCTGGGCCCTAATTCTCAGTCCTCGAACTTAGTTTTTACTATCGGTCTGTCCTGCTCATGCAAATGCGATTTACCGCGCGTGCGAGCGGGATATACTAATATTCGGAACTAAGTTCGAGGACTGAGAATCGCCGCCCTGGTTCTAGAATCTAGATACCCTAATAGCGTGTCCAATTATAACACCCATGGTTAAACCCCACCATTATAACTTGTACGCTTCCTTTAACTTGCAAAGATCACCATTAAAAGTGTTATTCTTTTGAACTATAACAAACTCAAAGGCTGAAATTGCGGAATACACAAAGACATCATTATACAGTGTGATTTATGGTTCATATAGCCGAATATAGTGTGAAGAGAATGACGCGTAGAGTATTTTTTGTTTAGGCATCTCATATAAATTACATAAAATAACTTTAAAAAAATCCGAGGTCTAAACTGGCCACAAGTAGTGAAACTTAGTATGCTGGGGCTCGCTGGCTTCTAGTGTTACACACGAACGCACTGGTCGTTGACCTAAGACCAGGGGCCTTACTCTCCAAACTGATTCGTTTTTGATTCAGATTCGAGCGTGCCGCGTACTCCCGAACAAATTGACGTTTGTTTATTTTGATTCTCAGTCGATTGATATGGTTGGGAGTTCAAAAAGTTACGATCTAACGATTTTCTTTATTTCCAAAGCAAATGAAGCAATCCACCAAATAAAATACTAAAGGCCGTTGAGATTGAACTGATTCGATTCTCAAATCTCGGGAGTAAGCCTGCTGAACGCATCAGCCTTTCGGAAGCCAGGGGGCCTATTACAAGCTCTTAATTCCAGCCAGTTTACGCCATACAACATGGCTGCCTGGAATTTTCGTATTACGATCACATAATAACTGCATGATGACAGCCAGTTAGCGGACACGTGACACTTGACTTGCTTTCGAATGTCACTTTCAGACAACCAAACTAGGGTGGGATTCATTTAGAGTAACATGTCGTTGTAATATGAAAAAGAACAAGGCAGTTTAAGACCGTAGTATTGAATTGACTGGAACCAGGCTGGTGTTGTAAGAGATCATAATACGGGCCCTGGCGATAATTCGAGCCAGTGTTGCAGTACGGGCTGGAGGTATACTCACGCGCTTATAGAGTGCATGTGCTGTAGGGCGGCTGATGGGCGGGACGGGCGGCGGGCGGGCGGCGGCGGTACAGCCCCGCCGTACAGCACGGGCTGGAGCGAGAGTGTCGGCAGCGGCATCGAAGGTGGGCTGGGGAGTCTGCAAGAGATGAACGAGATTTTATTGAAAAACGCCTGAAATTTGTTGCATGCAACTTGTTGCAGATATTATTGCAACTTGTTGCAGATATTATTGAAACTTGTTGCAGATATTCTTGAAACTTGTTGCAGATAATTATGCATTTGCATTATGCATTATGATTAATGCCACCCAAATTCTAGGTGTAAGTGCTTCATGAGCGGTCGTAGGGCTAGTGAGCCCCCCCCTTAGTGGGGACATGCACACAAATACATATCAAACACATACACGCCTACAATCATACACACATTTCGAGTAATGTCGCGGCTTTAACCTGTGGAAGGTGTCATTATAACTAATACAACACTAGTTTAGTTTAGTTTTTAAGATTTATTGTAAACACTTTGTTGTCGCTAATAAAAAAAAACAAAATTATGAAAACACATAACAACGTAAAGTTAAAAAGCAATTGGACAACATCCATTCATTCATATACTACAATAACAGTCAAACAGACATTGGAACTTATAACAACCCTCCTGAAGACCTGGGGGAGGCTGAGGACTCTTGTCCCTCCTCCTGTACTTCAGACCCTCCAAGTTTTTGGGGAAACTCTAGGATTATGGTGCAGCCATAGAAATTCTTGAAAATTTATTTGCATCTAACTTTTAAGGATTTCACATCCAATTACAGACAAGGATACGAACCCGCGCCCTTCTAGAATGCTGACCACTGAGCCATAGAGATACGATTATAAATCCTACGAGTAATAATAATAATTTCTCTCGGTTTCATTGAATTCACGTAGCTACGCAGGACCTATTATATAGTGCCCAAGTGTGTGCGCAATACACAGAAGCACTGTCTCTTCTTTCACTTTCGTAGCCCAGTGGGATAACCGACACGACTGGCGGGAGATCAGGCGCAGGACCAATTTTTTACATGCCCATCCGACGCATGAATCATCTTGTCAGACAATCAGGTGATCAGCCTGCATTGTCCTAACCAAACTTGAAAACATTTTTGTTGTTCCAACGCGGAATCGAACCCATGACCTCCGGGTCGAGAGCTAGGCTCTAAACCGAAGGCATCCAAGTTCTCCGAGTGAGGTGCAAATTACATCCCTCCCGGATTCGTATGGAGGTCAAGAGTACTCAGTCCTCTGGTTGACCCACTAGGCTACTACCGCCATAATTACTGCATTTACGGCCGGTTTCTAAAAGTCTAATCAAATCTATGA
Source organism: Celastrina argiolus (assembly GCA_905187575.2). Taxonomy (NCBI): domain Eukaryota; kingdom Metazoa; phylum Arthropoda; class Insecta; order Lepidoptera; family Lycaenidae; genus Celastrina; species Celastrina argiolus. Next base: position 685,875 of record LR994601.1, on the reverse strand, counting down.
TCAACTAACATTTCAAGTTAACAAGCCGATGGAACGCCGATTGGGCAAAGTCAAAATGTTTTTTTTATTCAGAATAAATTTTAAATGTTTTCTGTACATCGTTTCTATATGATGCCACCGGTTCGGGAACTAGCCCAGCGAGAAGAACCGGCGTAAGAAATTTGTGAAAAATCTATCAGAGAGAAAGAGACGGACAGATATACAATTTTTATTTGATTAAAGTCGTCAAAAATATCAACCGTTGTATATTTCAACCTGTCTTGCGAATGCGAGCGTGATGTAATTATAATATTATCTGTCTCTCTCTTACTCACTGATAAATGAGTCGTATAGAATAAAAAAGCAGCAATCTGATTTTTGACTTTGTATTAATTTGAATTATCAAATTGCTGTTTTTAATTCTATATGACTCAAATGTTTCACCAATCAGAGTTCGATATGAGTCGGCTTGAATGCCGTGTTGGTTGATATATTTGATTACTCTTTCAGAAACCGGCCCCTAGTATTAGCTCAACTCACATCGACGCAAAGTACAAGCGTCGCGTTTTCCCCATAGCATTTCCATCTCTATTTTCTAAATATTAAGGTACAAATTATGATTTTACATGTAGCGAGCGTTGACTCGCGTAGAGTCGGCAAAAACGGGTTAAAAAAATCACGTTTGTTGTCTGTCACACATATATTATACTAGCTGTTCCCGCGACTTCGTTCGCGTGGTTTTTGAGTAACTTAAATTATTTATGCAGCGCACGCAACGAACGTCTCTAAATGTAAATAATTTTCCCCGTTTTTGCAACATTTCTCACTGACGCTTCTCTCCTATTGCTCGCAGCGAAATGTTATATAGCCTAAAGCCTTCCTCTATAAATGGACTATCCAACAAAAAAATAATTTTTCAAATCGGACCAGTACTTCCTGAGATTAGCGCGTTTAAACAAACAAACAAACTCATCCGCTTTATAATATTAATATTAAGTATAGATAAGCGCAGTCGAAGCGTCGCGCCGCGTCATTTATAGTGTTCCGGAACCCTCTTACTAAGACTACCCTATCCGTACGTCCGTCACCAGGCTGTATCTCATGAATAATAATATAATAATAATACCTATAGACACTTCACACCACGTCAAATGTTAGAGGTACCGGACAGACCAGCGGGCTTACTCCCGACACAATCGAGAACCGAATCCGTTCGATATCAGTGATTTTTCGTACTTTATTTGGTGAATTACTTTGAAACTAATCAGGACAAAGAAAATTGTTAGATCGTAACTTTTTGTACTCCCGACCATATCAATCGACTAAGAATCAAAATAAACAAATGTCAATTTATTAGGAAGTACGCGGCACGATCGTATCAGAATCAAAATCAAATCGGTTTGGAGAGTAAGGCCCTAGACAACGGAAATATATTATATAGGTATATTTAATACTTTTATACTATACACATATTTAAGATTTTTATTATATTAATACACAAATTTAATAATATTAAGGAACATTGAAAACTTTTTGTTCCCTCGGCGGGATTCGAACCCGCACTCTCGGTAGAGCACCAACGCTCTGAACTGAAGTCAAAATGAATATAATAAAGGCCTTTTATTCCGAACTATTTACAGGTTTCAAGTTTTTGTTGTGTTAATTTCTTAAAGTATATTTCAATAATGTGAAGGACCGATTGCGTACCAGAGGATGGACGACGTCGCCGAGGGCGGCCCAGAACAAGATCCAGGCTGGCCAGCAGTGGCGCAGGAGAGAAATACCTGGAGGACACTGGGCGAGGCCTTTGCCCAGCAGTGGGACAGCTAATAATAATAATAATAAGCCCGCAGGGCAGCTTGTGGCGAGCTGTTGGGGAGTAGCGACCCCACGTACCTGAGTGCTCCCAGGGGAAGGACTCTGTTCTCCATCTCCGGCTTGCCTTCACTGGCTGGCCGGAGTGATTACTGAGAACAGTCCCTACCTCTGACTTGCCTTAACCGGCCGGTCAGAGTGGAGTCGCGAGAGCTTCGTGCTAGGAGGGAGGATGTGAAGCGTAAGTGGCGAGTGGGCGTCGTGATGGGACCCTCTGAGGGTGCAAATGATCGGCGTATAAAGTCCAGCGACACCTCTCCTGCCTCAAGCCGCTCTGTAAATGTTGCCGCCTTGGTGCACCGTGCGTGCGACCATTTTAAGGGGCCTATTACGATGAGTTGGCGAATCACCGTCTGCCAACTTTATGATACATGTAACCACGTGGTATCTGGCAGACGCCATAGTCCTTCCATAGTCATAGATACCCAGTCCACTGGCACCTCACCCCTATAGCCCATAATCTTTTCTTATAACCATTTCTTGCAATAGTCCTACACTAAGAGGTGGGTCTCCGTGGGCGCACTCCCATGATGCGTACAGGGAGAGTCGCCGGCTTTTAAATTAAAATTGTGTAACGGGGCCTCTGCGTGTTGGCTTCGGCCCCACGAGCGTCTTCCAAAGATCCGGGATTTAATTGCCCGTGAGCAAGGAAAGATCGCTCAAACATAGTCATTAGCGACAACTTTAGGTTCACGATATTATATTAAATCACGAGGTGCCATTCTTACTCCGAAACGTCACGATCGAGCGGCAGCTAAGTCGATATTATGTAATATATAAATAACCTACTTCAATGGAGAATATTTACTTATTTTTATTTGTATATCTCCGAAAACTGTTGATATATCTATACTAATATTATAAAGCGGAAGAGTTTGTTTGTTTGTTTTTTTGTTTAAACGCGCTAATCTCAGGAACTACTGGTCCGATTTCAAAAATTATTTTTGTGTTGGATAGTCTATTTATAGAGGAAGGCTTTAGGCTATATAACATTACGCTGCGACCAGAAGTAGCGAAGAGTCAGTGAGAAATGTTGCAAAAACGGGGAGACTTTCGTTGCGTGCCCTGCATAAACGGTTTAAGTCGCTCAAACACAAAACTCAAAACCACGCGAACGAAGTCGCGGGAACAGGGAAATATAAGGCTATTACATAAAATTACATTTATGTGTCTGACATTTTTATTTGGTTACGTAAGATGGAAAGAGGTCCCTAGACGATCAAAATTGACCGTCTAGAACGAAGCTTGTGATGTGCTTGACAAGCAAACTCGATGCTTGATGTAGCTTGATAAAAAATTATATTTTCGCAATGCTTGTCAAGCATGCTTGATCGTTTAGAACATGCTTGTCAAGCAACACATTCAGTGTACTACGGAACGTTATGTATGTCGCAGTCATCTAATTAAATCAGCTATTTCATTGAGTGACTAGCGTTTTTATCGAATGACGACATTTAATTGAAAGACTAAAGGACAACTCGTCAAGTTGTTTATTGTAACGTCCAATGTCTTGACTGAACATTGATTGAACGTCATTTAGTCATGTAGTCATTGACTGAACGTCATTTAGTCCGATTTTTTAACCGACTTCCAAAAAAGGAGGAGCTTTCTCAATTCGATGAATAAGTAGGTTTTTTTTATGTTTGTTACCGAATAATTTTCCGATTTTTTAACCGACTTCCAAAAAAGGAGGAGCTGGAAAAAATTTAGTATAAATCCCTCTTAATTGGGGGGTGGAGGGAGGGGGAGGGGAGGGGGAGAACCCCCCCCCCTACCACTCCCACCTTTAGGAGACTACTAGTTTGGAAGATATTTCTGGTTGAAGTTTTGAGGTTATGTATGTGTTTCCGGGATATTTCCAGGAGTAAAACAGGGGAAAAAGGTGGAGACGGCGGTAAGGGGACAAAGGAAATCCCCCCTACCCTCCCCTCTACTCAGCAACCACTAGTTAAGAAAATATTTACAGTTGTAGTTTAGAGGTTAGATAAAACAGACAAGTTCTACGTGGAGATTTGTTTTTTGGACAATGTCGGTCTGTCACGTCTCCGGCGCTGCGGGAAATGCAGCCCCTTCGCCCATGCGTAACGAATGACATCAACCAACACTCGCCTTAGGCAGCTCCGGCTTTCTGGTCGCCTGCGGCGACCAGCCTCCGCCGCCACGGCGAGTCCTGGTTTCTGCATTTCGTTACGGCGGGCGGGGGCTGCTCTCCCTCCGCGCCTACGCGCTTAAATATACACTCTAGGGGTTGACAGACAAGTACTACGTGGAGTCGGGGTTGATAGATTCGCTTTTAGTAAAATTCAGTCACCTGACTGATTTTATGTCCGCTCTCATATAAGGGCTATGTTACAATCCGCTAACTAATTGGACGTTGAGTGACGATTGTACAATCAATGTTCGGCCTAGTCTTTCAATTAAATGTCGTCATTCGATAAAAACGCTAGTCACTCAATGAAATAGCTGATTTAATTAGATGACTGCGACAGAGAGACCAGGTTGCCTCATTATCCATCCTCAAAAAAATTTTGAAATCATTGGGCTCCGTCAATTGTAGAATCTTTTGCAAATGCTCATGGGTAAATCTATCTCATAACAAATACACTGCTTAGACCATCGTCTTGTTCGTTTCTTTTTGTTTTCTTCAACAAAGCAATTGTGAGAGCAAGAAAATCCATATCTGCATGTAGAGACATTCTACTACTTTGCAAATGTTTCTGTTTTAGCGCAAGTTCAACACTGGGTCACTCTATCCGACAAAATGATGCAAATTCTTGACAAGAATGTTTTTTGATGTCGTGGCCTCGTCAAGCATGCTTGTGAAAGAAAAATAACCAGTACCCAATTGAATCTTCAAAGCGTTTAATAATATTGTTTACAATGCTCAACACGTGGTTGATGATATCTTTCTATTTTTAGTAATCAAACTTAATACAATAAAATTCTGAATAAATACATTCCAAACCCATATGGTGATCAATTAACTATTGTTAAATTAACAATTGACTACAATTATAGAATTCCTTTTATAAAACCAAACATCATATTGTTAACGCTTAAAGTTATCGATCGCCATTATAATTATTTTTTCATTTCTTTTGACAGTTGACACTTGACCATCTCCTACTTTTTTTTAAAAAAAATACCGAAATCCCAAAGCAATTACAATTCTAAACAATATAATATATTATTTAGAATTGCAATTACTTATATTAATAATTAATGTTATAGTCATAACAATTAAATTTCTAACACTTGTCAAGCACGTAAATGCTTGTCAAGCAATTTTGACCGTCTAGGGACCTCTGAAGACTACAAAATTTGTTGTCACTGCCTATGTGTGTGTGTGTGTGTGTGTGTGTGTGTAGTTGACCGGCCGATTATCTTAACCGTCGACCGTCGATTATAGTGATTCGGTAGAACTTTTGGCGTCATAGTTCCGATTTCACCAACGCATGTTAGTGTTAACGGCTTGTTAAAATACCATGCCTTCTCATTCATTGATAGGAATTAAGGGAGGAACAACGTGATATTTAATGAAGGATTTATTTTATATTGCTTGGTGAAACACGCCCATAATACGATACTACATATTATCCTAAAATGTTTAAGTTTAAACTCATTTTTTTGGGACATATCACCTTCATCCGTTCATGTTTTCAATTAACACTCGTTTGTAAAAATAAATAAATAAAAATATCTTCATTAAACACATAAAGGGACATAACACAGCCAAAGGTTAACAAAACACTAACTCACACATAAATAAAGACAAAACAAAAAAATAAATAAACAGAATGTTTTCTTGTATAATTCAAACAAGGCTATGCAATGCCCACGCCATGCAAGGAAAACTAATCAGGCTTCGACCATGGCGAACCATGGCGCCTGGTCTTCCGTGGCTCCCTTCATACCTCAAAGGTGACTCCATGTGCACCCTGTGTGAGGAGCACGAGGGCGCCGGGTGCGGGTGCGCCGGCACGGGCGGGGGGCTGCTGTGCCGGCTCAGGGTCTCCGGCGACACCAGCGCGGCGCCCGCGGAGGCCGGGCTGGGCAGGGGCGGCGCCGAGCTGCCGGAGAACTCGGAGAACGTGCCCCGGGACACGTGCGACCCCCCCGACATGTTGTTGGGGGGGATGGAGAAGCAGCTGGAACAAGGATACATCATTAACTTTTTGTTCTTGGTCCCGGGCTGAGTTCTAGAATAGTGATAAAAATTTACTGACGTACTTGTTGAGTCTCATGTTTTATGCGAAAAGTAGTTGCATTTAATCGACGACTCGCATTTAACAGTGTGCGGGAAAATAATAATATCTATGGACGCTTCACACCACGTAAATCTGGCCTCGCGCTAAGTATCCGAAGAACTTGTGTTACAGGTACCAGACGACGGTAATATATTTAATACTTTAATACTATACACATATTTAAGTTTTTAATTATATTAATACACAAATTTAATACACATCCATGACTCAGGAACATTGAAACCTTTTGTTCCCTCGGCGGGATTCGAACCCGCAACCTCTCGGCCAACGCGCTGAACCACTGCACTACGGAGGTCGTCAATTATAATACAAATAATACATCATTAACTTTTTTCTTTTGGTCCCGTATAGACCCGTCGGAATAGGTTTTTAGGTTTAAAAAATTCTAAAGTTTTTTATTTTTAAGAAGTACGTCAGTAAAAATTTGCTGACGTACTTCTTGAGTCATGTTTATACGAATACTAGCTGTGCCGGCGACTCCGTTCGCGTGGTTTTTGAGCGACTTAAACCGTTTATTCGGCGCACGCAACGAAAGTCTCCCCGTTTTTGCAACATTTCTCACTGACGATTCGCTCCTATTGGTCGCAGCGTAATGTTGTATAGCCAAAAGCCTTCCCCTGTAAATGGACTATGCAACAAAAAAAGATTTATTCAAATCAAACCAGTAGTTCCTGAGATTAGCGCGTTTAAACAAAAAAACTCTTCCGCTTTATACAGGAGGTCAGGAGAAGGGCGGAGTGCAGAGAGGAATGGAGACAGCTCCACCGACAAGAGCGAAGCTCGTAGTTAGAAGAAGAAGATAATAATATGATGCCAACCACTAGTTCCCGAACCTGTCCAGCCAGAAGAACCGGCGTAAGAAACTCGCATGGGGCCCCTTTCCTTCCCACATATACGAAACGCAAATCTATGTCACTCTATCTTCAAAAACTTCTCAACTTCCGTTTGCCTCCCGATCACACTTTTCGTAACGCTCGCGTATTCAACCTTACTCCCCAACGCAAGTTGTTGAAGTTGTCTACACTAATATCATAAAGAGGAAAGATTTGTATTTTTGTATGTAACGACTTAACTCAAAAAGTACTGGACCGATTTTAATAATTCTTTGTTCATTAGAAAGCTACATTATTGTGAGTGACATAGGCCATATAAAAATAAATTGCTGTTCGATAGTCTCGCTAAAACTCGAGATCAGCTGAACTGATTCTGCTATTTTTGGTCTTGAAATATTCGTGGAAGTCCCGGGAAGGTTTACACGGTTTCCATGCTCAACGAAGTGGGCACGGGTTAGCTAGTACTTCATAAAATTCCATTAATATATTTTTTATAAATTTCCGGGCCATTCATATTTTACGTAAGACGTCACGTAATTTATGAATGGCCCATCAAACCCAGGCATTAAGAGCAACGTCTTGAGTTACCAATTAAAATGTTCCACTACTTTTAATGATTCAGTTTCGCTTTAACTAAGAACGGAAAACAATGGATATGGATAACAGCACTTTTATTTGACGACCTCCGTAGCGCAGTGGTGCTCGAGCGAGAGGTCGCGGGTTCGAACCTAAAAAGCAACCCTAAAAAGGAACCCCAAAAAGGAACCCTAAAAAGCAACCCTAAATAGGAACCCTAAAAAGCAACCCCAAAAAGGAACCCTAAAAAGGAACCCTAAAAGGCTACCCTAAAAAGGAACCCTAAAAAGCAACCCTAAAAAGTAACCCTAAAAAGGAACCCTGAAAAGGAACCCTAAAAAGCAACTCTAAAAAGGAACCCTAAAAAGCAACCCAAAAAAGCTTAAATTGTTTACTGCAATCAAATTAATTATAGTTTCATTAATTGTAACCCCTGGACAATCATGTTAAATGACGATAAGCTTGACTTAGGCTGCCCACTCACGTCCTACTATGTGTAGGACGATTTTTACACCGATTTTTTCGCAGATTGTTCCGCCATACAATTAGTAACTTATTTTTTATACTTTAGCGCCTCCGTGGTCTAGTGGTTCAGAGCTTCGCTCGACCCGGAGGTCGTGGGTTCGATTCCCGCGTTGGGACAACAAAAAATGTTGTTTTCAAGTTTGGTTAGGACAATGCAGGCCGATCACCTGATTGTCTGACAAGATGATCCATGCGTCGGATGGGCATGTAAAAAGTCGGTCCTGCGCCTGTTCTCACGCCAGTCGTGTCGGTTTACCGTCCCACTGGGTTATGAGAGTGAAAGGAAGAGAGAGAGAGTGTCTTTGTGTATTGCGCACACACTTGGGCACTATAAAATAACTCCTGCGTAGCTCGCCTAGTTTCAATGAAATCGGCTACCGACACCGAAATCGGTGAGGGGAGCTATTGAAAGTATTTTTGTAAGACGTGTGCACTGTGTGTGTCTGTTGTTCTCGTTAAACCTACAAAAGGTCTACAAAATACAGGCCGTGGGCGAGCAGCCTTAAACAAACGTAGCGTGTAATACGTAAGCCGTTTACGCGGGAAACGAAAGCAGAAATCAACGGCGGCCATATTGGAACCGGAAATGGCGCGCAGTCTCGCCATCGTAATACGTTTAAGCACTGTACTAATAATTTATTGATTTCGAATTATTGAGGGTAGCCTTGATAAATTTTCGTTTATTGGGTTTCGTGATGATTGAACAAACTATTTTACTAGCTAGATGTGCCCGCGACTTCGGTCGCGTGGATGTCGGAAACACTATGGTCGGAAACACGTTGGTTTTTTTATTATGATAGTGAACTCATAATAATGGTAGCAACGTATTGACACAAATGACAGCTATGTAATGGACGTATGAATCAATATTAAAACTATTTCATTATACTAATATTATAAAGAGGAAACACGGGTTAAGCGTTGCGAGTTGCGGGTTTGCGGGCTCCACGTTGCGGGTTTCGCGTTGCGGGTTCCGCGTTGCGGGTTCTGCGTTGCGGGTTCCGCGTTGCGGGTTCCACGTTGCGGGTTCCGCGTTGCGGGTTCCGCTTTGCGGGTTCCACGTTGCGGGTTCCACGTTGCGGGTTCCACGTCGTCACACTCGTCACGTCGTCACACTCGCGTCACTAATAAAGAGAGAAAAAAGTCATAACGTTCAATAAATGGTGTACTTTGCATATTGTTTTAAGACTAATGAACAGCAATTAATTTTATAGAAGAAGATAAAATGTATTTACTAAATACTAAATGTATTTCCGTTGTCTGGTACCTTTAACACAAGTTCTTCGGATATAATATTGACGTGGTGTGAAGCGTTCATAGATAAAAAAATAACAAAGCTCAGAGTTACAATGCTTCCAATCTGAATATAACTTATTCCCTGCGTAATGAAGATCAGGGATGCTAGGGAGCTTCGTAACCGTAACCGAAACTATCGGATATCCGAAATAAAAATATATCCGTAACCGAATCCGAAATAAAAATTTTGTTCCTGAAAAATAGTAAACAAAATTTAATATCCGTAACCGAAATTATCCGAAACAAACGGGTAATCCGAAATAATTTAATATCCGTATCCGTATCCGAAATTTCATATCCATTTCATCCCTGATGAAGATGGCTCCCATGACGAGGCCATATTACACAAAAGTCAGGCCATAAATTTCAAGTCCACCTGGGCCAGGACTTACGGACTTGGCTATTAACGGCCTGATGTCACGAGCCTTCGGAGACCTCGGTGTTCCGCAGTTAATGTGGTGTATTGTGTCTTTGTTGGGTTTTCCCTTGAAAGTTGTATCATGTGATCTACGTATACTTATATTATAGAACTAATAGTTTGTTAGAGATGCGACATTTAGTAAAAAAAATATTAATTTATAATCGATTTTAACATAAAAATAGATTTAGGATTTTATTTATAATTTTTTTAGTTGCAAGAATAATAATAATATTTGTTTGGTAAAAAATATTTAAAAATAGGTACTTATTTTCTAGAATGAGTAAAGATAGTATAATCATATCCAAAAGTTATAGTGACTGTTCTTTTATAGCCTGTATACAGGCTATAATATTAATGAGTGATAATACTTAAGGATGTGTATAAAAATTTATTTCATTATTTTAAAACATATTATTATAAACAATTATTTATAAAATGTTTGTAGAAAAAATCTAATAATTTAAGTACTGAAACAAGTTAAAAATAATAATATAATAAATAATATGTATTTGGACGTCGTTAGCTGCGACAAAATGTGTAAGCCTAAAAAAATTGTAACACCTTGTAAACCATATTTTTACCAAATAAACATCATTTCATTTCATTTCAAAAGTAACGCTGAAGAGTTACTTTTTTTTAAATGATTGAACGGGAATATTTATAACGTTGGAGTATTTCTCATACAAACATGGAAGTCAAAAGTAAGTCTTACAGCGCTGGTACTTTCACAGTATACTTACTCTACATTAAGTCTTATCACTCATTTATTTTACACCTTGTATAACTATATATTGCACACGATATTATGCCCATCTATCCCCCGGGAATCGAAAATTTTGCCGCGATAAAAAGTAGCATAAAAAATGATGAATGGAAATTGAAATATTTCAAAAATAAATCTTTATGAATCCAACTGCGAAGTACCGCGTTCGCTGTCTACACCTATTTATTCTTTGAGCGCCAATGCAAATACTATTACTAGTCTGTAGTAGACAGAGTGTTGTGTTCATTCAAATTTCAACTCACAACAATCGCGATAGAGTGGGTTTTTGAGTAAACAATGGTGCGGCTGTAACTAGGGTTGCCAGTCATGTTATATTTTAGTCAATTGTATTATATTAATATTCATATTATGTTAGTTTTTTTTTTGCTTGACGACCTCCGTAGCGCAGTTTAAATGCTATATTTACTCCATAAATGACTTTTTAACTAATGACCACTAATTCCTTATTACAAAAAATACTTGTTCTTCCATTAACTTGACTCATCTATGTTGACTATTTTACAATTAAGTTTAATTTTATTTGTATTTTATAATTTTACATGTATTTAATAATCTAATATTTGGTGAACTCGTATTTAACACATACAATTATAATAAATTTAATAAATAATTTTATTTTATAGTATTACTAATTTGACAGACCATTCATAATTAATACGCCATAATATTGTACCTTATTTAAGCAAATAAATGATTCTATTCTATTATATTCTATCCAGGAGCCTCACTCTCCAAAGTGATTTGATTTTGATTTAGATACTTCCTATTAAATTGACATTTGTTTATTTTGATTCTCAGTCGATCGATATGGTTGTAAGTACAAAAAGTTACGATCCATCAGTTTTCTTTATCCTGGTTAGTTTCAAAGTAATCCACCAAATAAAATACGAAAAACCACTGATATGAAATTTCGGATACGGATCTGCGGGCCTACTCCCGAGACAATCGAGTACCGAATCCGTTGATATCTGCGGCCGTATTATTTATCTTTTAAACCAGCCTGGTTCCAGGCAATTCAATAATAGGGTTAAATCTCGCCTTGTTCTTTTTCATATTACAGCGACATGTTAAACTGAAAGAATCCACCCTAGTTTGGTTGTCTGAAAGTGACATTCGGAAGCAAGTCAAGTGTCACGTGTCCGCTAACTGGCTGTCATCATGCAGTTCTTATGTGATCGTAATACGAAAATTCCAGGCAGCCATGTTGTATGGCGTAAACTGGCTGGAATTAAGAGCTTGTAATAGGCCCCCAGTTGTTTTTCATCCCTGATATGGTTGTGAATCATATTGTGGCACCCCTAGCTCCGAACGCTCCCTTTCGTTCAGTGATCAATGAACGTCTGTAGTACGTCCGCCGTATTTCCGTGCTTCAGCGTTTTAAAAGTGAAAATAGAGACCAAAAGTTTAAACGTCATATCGCCTTTTACGTTACGTTGGATTTCTACTCGGGGCTGATTCAAGATGCCATCGCTAATTATCGCTTACAAAGTTCGAACATGAAAAGGGTACGCTAAATGATCGGGATTTGGTATATCATTTAGCGTACCTTATGTCAAATCCCATAAATTTTGTTATCGAACTTTGTAAGCGATAATGAGGGATGGATTCTTGAATCAGCCCCCTGGTTTTTGACCCCAAAATAAAAATGGATCTAAAAAAACATGATCTTACGTTTATATGGTACTTAACCTTTTGCGCTGTTGAACAAGTTTTTTTTTTCAATTATTTTTATTTAAAAAAAGCAATGTATTATTTAATATTTACGCACTAAAAAAAACACGTAAGGTTTAACAACAAGTGCTATATGTTTTAGAAGGTAATGCTTTTTAATCTCGGGGGTTAAAAACAAAAAAAAAGGTTTTCAAAGTTTTATATAAGATTGATATAATGTGGTATCCAAAGAATGTCCAAGAATAAATTAATATATTATAACTAGGTATGATTATTAATTATGTGTGTATAATCAATAATAATAGTATAAAATAAATGAGTGATAATACTTTAGGATGTGTATGTGCTTATGTAGAGTAAACTGTGAAAGTACTAACTTTTCGACTTTCGTGTTTGTATGAGAAAATCTCAAACATCATAAATTTTTGCATACAATAATTTAAAAAAAGTACCACTTTCAGCACTGGTACTTTCACAGTAAACTTTATTTACATGACCCATATACACTCTATAATATTATCACTCATTAATATTATAGCCCGTTTATAATTTGAATATTATAACAGCTGTATTATAATTATTTTTACGCTCGAAAAAAACGAAAACCCGGTTTTTAATATTTTGAAAACCGGGTTTTCCCGGGTGAAACCTGTCTCGATGCCCTAGCTGTGAGGTGTGAGCGCTGTAGTGAGTCGCCGGTCGATACACAGTCATGTTGATAGACCGCGGGGGTCGGCATAGAGTGTACAAGGAGACAGATGGGACACACTAATATTATACCTGTAGTATTCGTATATTATAATATGTGGCTCGCCAAAGTATCATCATCACGTAAGGCTCGGTCTATCTATCTAGGTCGTATCGCCTTGACAGCTATAATATGAATGCCCCTGCCTGTGTGACCATACGCTCGAGACACTGACAGTTCAAGTGTCAACTGTCATAGTGACATACACTACAATACCTTATATCGCCTCCGTGGTCTAGTGGTTCAGAGCTTCGCTCTCGACCCGGAAGTCCCACGATTCCCGTGTTGGAACAACTAAAAAATTTTGTTTCCAAGATTGGTTACGACAATGCAAGCTTCACCTGATTGTCTGATAAAAGATGATCCATGCGTCGGATGGGCATGTAAAAAGTCTGACCTGCGCCTGTTCTCTCGCCAGTCGTGTCGGGCAACCGTCCCACTGGGTTATGAGAGTAAAAGGAAGAGGGAGTGTCTTTGTGTATTGTGCACACACTTGGGCACTATAAAATAATTCCTCCTGGCCTGGTTTCTAAGAAATCGGCTACCGACACCGAAATCGGTGAGCCCCCTCACTCGCTATTATTATGCCTAATCTGTACAGAGTGTTATTATAACTTAAGGATATAAATATAATAATAATAATAATATCTATGGACGCTTCACAGCACGTCAATCTGGCCCCATGCTAAGTATCCGTAGAACTTGTGTTACAGGTACCAGACAACGGAAATATATTTAATACTTTAATACTATACACGTATTTAAGATTTTTATTATATTAATACACAAATTTACACATCCATGACTCAGGAACATTTTAAAGCTTTTTGTTCCCTCGGCGGGATTCGAACCCGCGACTTCCGAGTCAAGAGTCAAGCTCAGAACCACTAGACCACGGGGGCGTTCATATACTTCCATTTCTCATCCTAGAAATGTATTTTTTTGCTCCTTTGTTATTCTTGCGACTAAATTCACCAAAACACACCAATTAGTTGACATGCAATTTGAATCAACGTAATCTCTAGTATTTTAGCCAGCGTTGCAAGTGCGAGCGTGATGTAATTACATCTGCCCATCTCTTTCACTCTGACAAATGTTCCACCAATCAGCGTTCAATATGGGTTGCTAACTCGAATGCAATGTTAGATGATCATACATTTGCGCATTTTAGAAACTATATAGTACCAAAACAATTATCCTTTAGGCTTAGTCGGGTAAAAAGGAAAACTAGCCAAGAATCCTTTCACAACGAACAATAGACTCCGGGAAGATCACTAAAAGGCAACTATTTTCTCCCAAGGTATCTTTTATACTGGAAGTAGGCCAGTAAAGGATACACTGTCTTTTGTGGGACAAAATATTGTACTTTTGTGGGGCACTAGGAGGCAGTCCCGATTTCACCTACTTATGTTTGTGTGAACGGCTTTTTAAAATGCCTTCTCATTCATTAATAGGAAGCCAACCCAACCTCACCTTGAGAACCTATTTGACAGATAAAACAACGTTTCGTTTCACTTTTAAAAGTCAACAACTTTATTAATGTTGCATAGTACTTTAATTCTTTTCTTTTCATACGGTAATATTCATAATATTATAGATTGCAGAACATTAAAATAAGTATAATCTATATCTTTACGTATTAAAAAAGAGAAAAATTTAAGTATATGTAACATATTAAGTAAAGTTGTTCATTTTTAAAAGTGAATCGAAACACTTTTTTTATGTCAAATAGGTTCTGAAGTGAGCTTGGGATTGAGACTTCTTTATACCAGGGATGAAATGGATATGAAATTTCGGATACGGATCGAATTATCCGTTTGTTTCGGATAGTTTCGGTTACGGATATTTCGCTTTCCGTTTTACGGTAGCAAAACTTTTATTTCGAATTCGGATTCGGTTACGGATATTTTTTATATCGGATATCGGATAGTTTCGGTTACGGTTGCGGAGCTTCCTAACATCCCTGCTTTATACGGCCTAAGGACATAGCAAATAGGAAGTAGGTAAAACATGTAAACAGATTCAAATTAGTAAGGATTATGCTAAGCGTAAAAAGTAGGCCGCGCCTGCATGTCGAATACTTTTTGAGAGGCTTGCGGTGAGCACACACCCGCGGCGCTGCAGTTTTATGATTCGAAATTGTACGTTATCTACAGTATATTCGTATTAAATTAAATGTAAAACGTACACAAACCGAAAACATTGTGTTTGTTATTCTTGCGATAAAAAAATAATACAAGGCAAAACAAGAACAAAATTTTTTTTTGACAAGTAAAATATGAATAAAATACATTTTATTGATAAGAAAAGGTAGTATAATCATATTCAAAAATTATAGTGACTGGTTCTTACTACATCCTGTATAATGGGTGTAAAAAGAGCAGTCACTATAACTTTGGGATACGATTATACTACCTTTTCTCATTCTAGAAATGTATTGTTTTTTTCTTTTTTTTTTACACAAATTTTTTGTTTTTTTTGTGACAATAAAATAAGATTTTTTTTTTTAGTTTTTGACAAAAAAATAGATAGTACATATATATATATATTAAAAAAATACATTTCCAAAATTAGAAAAGGTAGTATAATCATATCCAAAAATTATAGTGACTGGTTCTTATTACACCCTGTATAGATATTAACTCCCTAATCCCGCCGATTGTAATCTCTTAATCTCTTATACTTGAGCGGATTACAAAAACGAACATATTAGATGTACCCAACATCAATATACTGATGAAGGGTAAACGCACATTAGGGACACGACTGTCTTTAGACAATTTTGTCTATAGACAAGCCTGTCTTACGGCCGACCCAATTGACTAAAAGTTAAGAACTGATAAACATTTATAAATTAAGTTTAACCAGCCGTTAGACGCGTGAGGCCGGTATCTAAAACGCTATTCAAGTGTATGATTTACTAACATATTGTTACGGACGTGAATAATAGGCAATGCTTCATAGATAAATTTATAATATTTAATCGGGCAGAGTCTCTGCTTATAACAGTATCAATCTATTCTTAAGTCTGGTCACAACGAAGAGTTACACCCTTATATATCATTGACAATCGTTAGGGCAAAAATCAATATGAGAACTATTTAATATCCGGTATGATTATAATTACCTATACCGGATATAATAGAATATGATTATTAGGTAAACAAATATTAATCTTATATAATATTAATCTTAATAACAAATATTAATAACATATATTTAATCTTATATAATTATTCTTACTTTAGTTAAGATAATAAATTGTATGACAATTTAATAATATTATGGAAGTGACGTCATGGGTTGCCATATTTAAATATTAAGTAATTTAAAATAACTAAAATAATATAATCTATAACAGTCAGTTGATCGATAAATTATTAATAAACAGTTGAATGAAATTAATACTAATATAAAATAAACACGCATAATTGTAATATCACGGATCTAGATCATCACTGCCGAGACTGAAGATGTTTGTAACACTCGGCCATCCTGCATTTTGCCATGTCCCAGGGCAAGATGATTAGTTTTCGTCATATCTTTTTTGTGTACCTGAAAGAAATAAACGAAAACAGTAATTGCACTTAGAAAATATTTTAAATACATTATGACCAAAATATTCTTTATATTTAATTGTGTCTATTTCAATTATTAAGTTATTTATCATAGTCAATTATCCTGCTGAGTTAGTTTAGTATCTCTTGGATCTGGTTTATTTAGTAGATGTTATTTTAGTGTAAACATTTCTGTACACAAATTTTGCATAATATTTTGAATTATTATTTTATTGTCACATAGATATAGATTTTTTTTTTAATACTAACTAATTGTTATTTTATAATCACATAAATCTAGTTCATTTACCTACTAGTTTTTATTTTAGTATCACACAGATATAGCATGTTTACTATATATTATTTCATAGTCACACAGATCTAGTTTAATTATTAGATTTTATTTTTGTATTACACAGATATAGCATGTTTACTATATATTTTTTCATGGTCAGACAGATCTAGTTTAATTACTAGTTTTTATTTTAGTATCACACAGATATAGCTTGTTTACTATATATTATTTCATGGTCACACAGATCTAGTTTAATTACTACTTTTTATTTAGTATCACACAGATATAGCTTGTTTACTATATATTATTTCATGGTCACACAGATCTAGTTTAATTACTAGATTTTATTTTAGTATCACACAGATATAGCATGTTTACTATATATTATTTCATGTTATTAAAATTAGACTTCTTAAACTTAAAATAACAATAATTTGCATGCTAATGTTTAGCTAAAAGTGCCAGCTGTTAATGTAATATGTGTATTAAACATCTTTTGTACCGTTTTTATAGCAAATAAATAATTGATTGATTGATTGATTGATCTAAAACCGGCATTATTAAATGTCACTCATTACATCACTGGTACTATTAGTTTCTACAATCAAACAGTTCGACGTAGTAATAAGACTATTGATTAATCTTGAACTAAGTTTTATTATTATTAGTTATTTCGACGTATCAATCCACTTAGATACAATTTACCTATATAAGTTTTAATATTAGATAATATGCCCAAAGAAAGAGTATAAGCATCTCCAAACCCTTTCATTATTTCCTATATCCACTTTATTTCTGTGCCTATATCTGATGGTAATATTTCAAGTTAGTCAATCAATCCAATCATTTGTTTTCTTTTAATTTAAAATATATTAAATTTACTACCAGTATAAATAACGACACTTGAGGAGCTAATAATTACGGGGCGCATAAAAACCACTTGATCATTTAAATTAAGAATCAATATACACACCGGATTTTGCTGATCCTGTTGCCGCGAAGGTCCGGGTGTAGTGGCCACCCAGCATCTTGCCGAAGTGTGTCACACCGTTGTTGTGCTCGGCAATCACGTGCCCCAGACCACAAGGCAGCTGTAGACTTTTTCTCCGCGCCGCCATGATGATTCCCGGAGTTTGCTGATCCTGTTGCCGCGAAGGTCCAGGTGTAACGGCTACCCAGCAGCTTGCCGAAGTGTGTCACACAGTTGTTGTGCTCGACAATCACGTGCCCCAGAGCATATGCTGTAGACTTTTCCTCCGCGCCACCATGATGATTCCCGAGAAATTAAAGATAAGGAATTATTATCTTTACTAAAATTTTCTAAAAGACCTATCCGAAATATACCATTTCTCGTGTTTGATAAGCTTTAGCATTAGCACGTAGTTTAGACGGTCTATCTATTATTACGAGTATAATCAACTACCATAAAAAGAAACCAAACTACTTACTTATTACTATTTAACAGAAAAATAAATATCGAGGGTATTTAAAAAAAAAAAGTTTCTCATAAGAAAAATACTTTGCAAAAGGTCAAGAATATTGTTCATAAAATATTTTTCTACTTAGTAGGTACAATATTATAATCATAATTGTATATATGCAATACTTAATACTTAATTTAAAATAAGTATGTAGTGTACATAGGGAAGTAAATCTACTAATATTATTATTTAGCAATCGCCTGAACAAGGCACTAAGTTTTATATATTTTTAATTTTTTTAGATTTATCATATTGTGTATGCAGTCTTTGCCAATAAAGAGTATAAAGTTTGATGTACCTACATGAAATTACATCTTGACCAGCAATATTCACATTTTATCGTAAAAATAACGAATCATGAGCCACACAGCGTGGTTTTCTCTTTTTGCCAGCGTAGGGTTGGGCGTGGAGTCATCAGAAACGAAAGAAAAAAAAAAATCATCACTGACCTGTCTTCCTGTTTCCTTTTTTCGAGTCCATCTGGGTATGGCCTTGATACGTTTCTTCTTGACCCCTCTTCTGAATTGTTACGGACGTGAATAATAGGCAATGCTTCATAGATAAATTTATAATATTTAATCGGGCAGAGTCTCTGCTTATAACAGTATCAATCTATTCTTAAGTCTGGTCACAACGAAGAGTTACACCCTTATATATCATTGACAATCGTTAGGGCAAAAATCAATATGAGAACTATTTAATATCCGGTATGATTATAATTACCTATACCGGATATAATAGAATATGATTATTAGGTAAACAAATATTAATCTTATATAATATTAATCTTAATAACAAATATTAATAACATATATTTAATCTTATATAATTATTCTTACTTTAGTTAAGATAATAAATTGTATGACAATTTAATAATATTATGGAAGTGACGTCATGGGTTGCCATATTTAAATATTAAGTAATTTAAAATAACTAAAATAATATAATCTATAACAGTCAGTTGATCGATAAATTATTAATAAACAGTTGAATGAAATTAATACTAATATAAAATAAACACGCATAATTGTAATATCACGGATCTAGATCATCACTGCCGAGACTGAAGATGTTTGTAACAATATACGTGTCTCATGGATCATATATTAAGCCGAATATAGTGTGAACAGAAGTAGTAGAGCATCATTTGTTTTGGCACCTCATATAATAGCTCCCCTCACTGATTTCGGTGTCGGTAGCCGATTTCATTGAAACCAGGCCAGCTACGCAGGAGTTATTTTATAGTGCCCTAGTGTGTGCGCAATACACAGAAGCACTCTCTCTTCCTTTTACTCTCATAACCCAGTGGGGCGGTAAACCGACATGACTGGCGAGAGAACAGGCGCAGGACCGACTTTTTACATGTCCATCCGAAATATGGATCATCTTTCTTGTCAGACAATTAGGTTATCGGCCTGCATTGTGCTAACCAAACTTGAAAACAACATTTTTTGTTGTTCCAACACGGTAATCGAACCCACGACCTCCGGGTCGAGAGCGAAGATCTGAACCACTAGACCACGGAGACGATTACACCTCATATAAATTACTTACCTTAACGCGATAAAAAAATTAAAAGTTTTAAAATGACCACGAGAGTGAATCTTATGCTGGGGCTCGCGGGCTCCTAGTCTATACACACGAACGCACTAGTCATTGACCTAATACCATGGTTCAAACACATGTTTTGTGACTTTTATGAATATCTTTAATCGCGATTTGTCGCGTTATGGTAAGTAATTTATATGAGGCGCCAAGACAGATGCTCTACGCGTCATTCTCTTCACAGTATATTCGGCTTGATATATGAACCATGACGCACGCTGTAGTGATGGATATTCCTACGTGTCTAATCCATAATATCCCGACTTAGACATAGAATGAATCAATTTAGTAAACGAAAGTAACATAAAAAAGTTATAGGGTTAGTTCACACCACGACGCGACTCGGTGCGCCATAAAATTATAAGAGCGTTCATACAAGCGTGTCAGCACAAGAAATTCGTCTCGGCGAATAGGAGCTCAAGAAAAGTGGGCTGTTATTTTATTTAGTTTGCTTGGAAAAGTGCCAACGTCCACACGTTTTAAGCAAACTAAATAAAATAACAGCCTAATTTTTAAGTATGTCGCAAGGCTATAGGTAGGTACATTAGGTTTGACGCCTCCGTGGTCTAGTGGTTCAGAGCTTGGCTCTTGACCCGGAGGTCGCGGGTTCGAATCCCGCTGAGGGAACAAAAAGTTTTAAATGTTCCTGAGTCATGGATGTGTATTAAATTTGTGTATTAATATAATAAAAATCTTAAATATGTTTATAGTGTAAAAGTATTAAATATATTTCCGTTGTCTGGTACCTGTAACACAAGTTCTTCGGATACTTAGCACGGGGCCAGATTGACGTGGTGTGAAGCGTCCATAGATATTATTATTATATTATTATTAAAAAAATGAGGTATAAAATAGGGTGTGTATGTGCCTTCTGTATGTATAGTTCACTGTTAAAGTACCAGCACTGAAAGACTTACTTTTGACTTTCATGTTTCTATGAGAAATGCCCCAACATCATAAATTTGCCCATAAAATACCTAAGTCAAAAAGTACCTGTTTCTGCGCTGGTACTTTCACAGTAAGCTCTTTAAACAGGACCGATACACTTAAGTATTATCACTCATTAATATTAGATTGAACTGAGACTGTATACTATAACCATTGAATTGTTATTTAGTTTTAAGTTTTCACATTTGTACATTTTATTTGAAATAAATTCCATATTTTTAGTAAATGATAGCCCCGGGCTAGTTTCTCACGCCGGTTTTTCTCGCTGGGCTAGTTCCCGAAGGCAGGCATCAAATACACGACGTTCAGAAAACTTCAATTTTTTTCTTTCTAAATATATTTCGATTCTACATTTTTTCATTAACTAAAAATACCTTTTACGTACTTCTACGTCCATTTTATTGCGTCTGTAACGCCACCCCTGTCAACGCAGGTCACCGACCCCGCGGAATTTGGGCTGCCCGCTGTAGGGAGGGTTGAGTCGCTCTCTGATTACGTAAAAAAAGCGATAAGCAAAAATCGCGCGACAGACGCGCAATAGATTGCTAAACGTCAAAAAATAGTGGTTATCGCTCGCTGTTGTGTTTGAATGCACATTTGCTTCAGAATGCAAAAAAAATATATTTCCTTATAGGTTATTAATATTTTAAAATAATTAATATGTTAAAATATATAATAATAATAATTTATTAATTAATATTAAACAATTTTTATACTACTTTTTATTTAAAAGATACAATGTAAAATATATATAATACCTACTTACTTCGATAGTAAATATCTATTAATATTAAAGTAAGTGCTGAAATTTTATTATTTAAAATCATAAAACATAAATTGTGTATTTGAAATAATAATACATAGCTTATAAATAATAATGGTTATTTTTTATATTATATGTACTTAATTATATTATATGTACTTAACATAAATTAAAACAAAAAATAAAAAAAAAATGTGAATAATGTATATTATATTCAAGATATCTATAATTATAGTCCAAATAAAACAATAATATGTATTTAAAGATATAGGTTAAGGTAAATAGGTCAAAAATTAATTGTAAGCACTATTGTATTAAGGAATAAATGAGGCTAAATAAATAAATAGGTTATTAAATAACACTTAAAGAATTGTCCTACATGATGCCTACCACGGACTACCACCGGTTCGGAAACTAGCCCGGCGAGAAGATTTTCATTTTTGTTTTCATTCATTTTTGTAGCAAAAATTTTGTAGTGTAAAAAGACAGCTCCAAAAACAATTTAGCGGCAATCATAGGAACTATTAATTGCATGTTACGTCAAACAAATATTGACGCCAAAAACATTTTTCTCAGATTCAAACCTTAAACTACTCTCCTGTTTAATTTGGTTTTTGGCGCTTTTAACCGATAGGCTGACTATGTATCTCGCAACAGCAATTCGACAGGTGTAAGTTGTACAATTGTAAATATCGCTGTCAAACGTATACACCAGAAAGCGATGTTGTAGG
Organism: Celastrina argiolus; assembly: GCA_905187575.2. Lineage (NCBI taxonomy): Eukaryota > Metazoa > Arthropoda > Insecta > Lepidoptera > Lycaenidae > Celastrina > Celastrina argiolus. The sequence continues at coordinate 663,519 of LR994601.1, read as the reverse complement.
TACACAATAGGCGTGACGTCATTAACAAATAAACAAAGATTTAATGATTTCAGAGTAAAATAGATATAAAAAGGATTTTAAATACTGATATACTTTTATATAAAAGTTTGTGATTATTAAGATTTTCAATAAATTAAAAGATTAAAATAGTGCAATCGGCCATTTTGACTGAAACACCGCATTACAGAGTATGACGTCACGTCTAGGTAAACATCACTGTCATGGTCCATTGCTGCTGTCATTATATATATTACTTTTTTATCTATGGTTTACTTAAGCATCTGACGTTTACCTAGGCGTGACGTCACACTGGACGCCATGACACTTCTATCTGTTTTGGCGTATTATTGAAAATATATTACAAAAATGGGTATAATCTTCGATATTCATTAGTTTTTTACCGAAATAAAGGTTTTTTCATAATTAGAAAATGTGTATCCACTTAACAAAAGTTGATTTTAAAATCTTTCGTCATACCTATTGTACAATTTAAGCCTGTCGAATTGCTGTTGCGAGATACATAATCAAACTACGGACCCTTTAACCGTCGATAAAATTTAAGAATACTTTTTTTTCGATTGCTTTACTTTTTAAGTTATACGTAATTCCTATTTGGCAGTTTGGCAGTTTGGTATGCTGTTATATGTTCTGACCCTTATCAAGAGAAGTCCAACGATTCTTGTCGAAAGGCTGTAAACGTAAAAACTTTAATAAATAAATAAAAACCGGCAAAAATCGGACCCATATTATTGTCGTTTTGTATGCGAACGATTCCATACAAAATGGCAAATAATCATGTTTATTGTATAAAAGCGCCCTTTAAGTAATTTATTTTATTTGTTTTTTAATTGTTATAGCGGCCTCCACAACGCCTTCGTGGTCCAGTGGTTTAGAGCCTAGCTCTCGACTCGGAATTCGTGGGTTCGATCCCCGTTTTGGTTTATTTGGTGCTTCTGTGTATTGCGCACACACTTGGCACTCCCAAGTGTGTGCGCAATACACAGAAGCCTCTTACTTCACTCTCGTAGCCCAGTGGGACGGATAACCGACACGACTGGCGGGAGATCAGGCGCAGGACCGACTTTTTACATGCCCATCCGACGCATGGATCATCTTTCTTATCAGACAATCAGGTGATCAGCCCGCATTGTCCTAACCAAACTTGAGCACAACATTTTTCGTTGTTCCACCGCGAAAATCGAACTCACGACCTCCAAGCGAGCTAGGCTAACCACTAGACCACGAATGCGTCTGATATGAACACGTGTACCTATAGGGCCTGTTCCAGGAGACGCTCTGAACGTTCAGATCATTCATAACGCTGACATTGACAGCTGACAGTGCCTGTGAAAACAGTTCAAAACGATCCTAAACAGTGCTAAAGAAACGCAAATCTGAACGAAAAAAACGTTATTTTCGTTTACTATTTTCTTTTTTTTTTTTTTTTTTAAATTTAGGATCGTTTTGAACTGTTTTCACAGGCACTGTCAGCTGTCAATGTCAGCGTTATGAATGATCTGAACGTTCAGAGCGTCTCCTGGAACACAGGGATAGTATAAAAGTATTAAATATACATATTCCCGTTATCTGGTACCTGTTACACATGTTCTTCGGATACTAAACACGGGGCTCGATTGAAGTGGTGTGAAGCGTCCATAGATGCTATCTATGTAATTTTATAATAACAGTGGGTCTTCAAAGCGTGTTCTATCTCAAGATCAAAATTGTGCTGTTATACCTATATAAAGTTTCATTAATCTGAGGGTCCTTTGTAAATTTCGTTTATAATAATGGATCAGAGAATAAACTCTCTAAACTGATTTGATTTTGATTCAGCAGGCTTACTCCCGACACAATCTAGAATCGAATCAGTTCGATCTCAACGTTTGGTTTTTTATTTGGTGGATTACTTTGAAACTTATCAGGATAAAGAAAATTGTTAGATCGTAACGTCTTGTACTCCCGACCATATCGATCGACTGAGAATCAAAATAAACAAACGTCAATTTATTGTGAAGTACGCGGCATATCGAATCAGTTTGGAGAGTCAGGCCACAGATTCGATTTTTATGGTCACAAGAGTAACGAAAAAAGCAAAAAAAAATTATTTTCTAACCGACTTCCAAAAAAGGAGGTTTCTCAATTCGACCGTATATATGTTTTTTTTTAATGTTTGTTCGCGGATTACTTCGTCGTTTATGAACCGTCTTTAAATATTTTTTCTGTGTTGTGTAGGGTATAATTCCAATTTGGTCCCATTGTCACCAAAATGGTGACCTGATGATGGGATCCGTGAGGAATCGAGGGAACTCCTCAAAATTTGTATGGAAATATATATCGATTTTTATTTTTTCTGAAGTAGCCTAAGCATATGTTATCAAATAATAAAGTTTTGCACCATATTTTTTGCTTTTTAGTTTACCTTTTGAAGTCGTTTTTTTTTTGTTTAAAATTATTGTAAAAAAAATCAAATACATTTCTAGAATGAGTATAATCATATCCCAAAGTTATAGTGACTGTTCTTTGTACACCCGTTATAGATATTGGCCGCTCAAGGTGTGGGACTGTTAGCTGTAGGTGGGAACTAATTTGGCTCTCAACAAACCGGATCCCGGTCTCAACTGGCTACTTCCCTTGAGATAGCCAAGTGTTGAGCCACATGTCTGATGGACGAGACGAGAAGAGCAGTTTTTTAATTCCGTGATCATTTTTACTGAAAACGCTGGCGGAAGCAATCGTAAAGATAGAAACAAATTTACAAAATGTAATATTTAATAACTAGATGACCCGTGCCCACTTCGTTGAGCATACAAACCGTTTAAGCCTTCCCTGGACTTGCACGAATATTTCAAGACTAAAAATAGCCGAATCGGTTCAGCTCTTCTCGAGTTCTAGCGAGACTAACGAACAGCAATTCATTTTTAATTTTATATATAAGATTAGCTGACCCGTGCCCACTTTGTTGAGCATACAAATTGTTTTAACCTTCCCTGGACTTCCACGAATATTTCAAGACCAAAAATAGCCGAATCGGTTCAGCCGATCTCGAGTTTTAGCGAGACTAACGAACAGCAATCGAACAGCAATTCATTTTTATATATAAGAAGACTGCATTCATATTTAATTTATTTCACAGAATTATCCTAACGCACGTGTTAACGTAAGTACACACGTCCCAAATTTATTTATAATGAAAAGTAGCCTAAGTTCATCCTCATAACTTTAGCTATCTACCAGTTAAAGTCTCGTCAATATCGGTCCAGCCGTTCCAGAGATTAGCCGGAACAAACAGACATGCGGACAGACAGACAAATTTTTTTTAAATTGCATTTTCGTTTCAGTATACTTTATGTCATATACATTTAGTAAAACATTGCTAATTGAAAGTTACAAACAGACACTTCAATTTTATTTATTTGTATAGATGTATAGATAAGAACACGATATTTTTGAGAGGTGAAAATACCTGTTATTTTCATTATTTGCATCCGTAGGTTCTGTTATCTTCATGGTCACTGTTCCATTACGTGTCGCGGCACAGACGCACTCACACTGAATCAACGCGGGAGATCTAATTCAATGATACTCGAGTAGGGTTGCCAACTTGCTGGAGGGTCCTTCATCATGATAGTGCCTCCAGCCCGGCCGGTGGAGGGTGCTGCAGTGTATTGGGGGTGTGTCAGACAATTTGGTGGACGCTATTGGCAGGACTCCATTCAACCCCCAGGATATTGGAGAGATCAAAAAAGCTTGAACTTGCCGGAGGGCCCTAAATCCTGATAGAAGTGCCTCTAGCAAGGCCGGTGGGTGGTTCTGCAGTGTATTGGGTGTAACAGTTTGGTGGACCGCTATTGCCGGGAGTTCCACATAACCCCAGGAGAGGTCAAAAAGCTTGAACTTGCTGGAGGTCCCCTCATTATGATAGAAGGGCCTCCAGCCCAGCCGGTGGGGGGTGCTGCAGTATGTTGGTGGACGCTATTGGCAGGACTCCATCCCCTAGGATATTGGTGAGATAAAAAAAGCTTGAACTTGCTGGCGGTCCCCTCATCATGACAGAAGTGCCTCTAGCCCGGCCGGTGGAGGGTGCTGCAGTGTATTGGAGGTGTGTCAGACAGTTTGGTGGACGCTATTGGCAGGAGGAGTCCTGGATGGAGATCCAACCCCCAGGATATTGGAGAGATCAAAAAAGCTTGACCTTGCTGGAGGGCCCCACATACTAGTAAAAGCCTGGCCAGTTGTGGTGGGCTGCCCTGCAGTCTATTGGAGGTGTGTAAGACAGTTTATACTGCTATTGCCAGGAATCCATCCTACCCTCAGTATATTGGAGAGATCAAAAAAGCTTGAACTTGCTGGAGGTCCCCTCATCTTGATAAAAGGGCATCTAGCGCGGCCGGTGGGGGGTTCCAGTGTATTGGAGGTGTGTAAGACAGTTTGGACTGCTATTGCCAGGAATCCATCCTACCCCCAGGATATTGGAGAGGCGTAACGCCTTTCCGCTGCGAGATCAATAAAAGCTTGTCCTATTTTACAATCTTCTGATTTTGTTGGGTTGGCACCCCATAGATCACGGTTTTTGTGGTTGGTCAGTAGTGTCGGTCCTGACAGGAGTGGCAGTAGTGGGGATGGGTGGGTGCCCGTCAATAGGGCTGTCAGCTTTGCAAACTTCAAAGAAGTACAAACTAGCTGGAAACATTCGATCGCACTCTTTGTGACAAAACCCAAACAAGTCCTTTTACTTCTTTTCGCCGAACACCAAAATGCAAACGTGTTAACTTGTTAAGTGACCGTCTATATAGGTTTTAATGGAGTTAGTTTTTGCAAAACGGAATGATTTATTGAGAATAATTAAAAACATAAAATAAAATTAAATACATTGCATTAATATATTATATTTTGCATTTTACCAAGACTTATGCATTTTATGAATGAAAAAAAAGCTATAGCAAATCGATGTATCTTGGCAACACTTATCATAATAACTGTTAGTGATATTGCAGAACAGAAATCACAAATTGTCCCCCGCGTCTTACGATAAAAGTCATACAGCAACATTAATAGTATTTATCGATAAAAGAAATCAAAATCGATTCATTTGAATCGTTTTCATTCTTTGTATGTTTTTGCATCACTATCTAGTTTATGCATGTCTCATAGACGGGTTTGTTAACGTTCACATTAAATTCATCTCGGACGTACTATAGTACCGCCACAGGTTTAATCCTTGTGTCAGCCCTATCATCTCGATTACGGCAATTTTGTAGCCATTATAGGGCGAAACAGGACATAAGCTCTCCAGCGAAATTGCACAAATATTAATAGCACGATATTCACATGCGATGTATTGGGGTAGACCCGATGAACTGTTTCCTGGATCTTGATACTTGATTGTCTTTGTGCTAGCGTATCAGGATTTATCGGCTCGACTACACCGCTTGACCATAGATTATAAGGCAGCGATCGTGGAAGTAATAGATAAACATTGTTTGTGATAGAAATTACTAAAGAAGTAGTACTTTCTATCACAAAAAATGGTAAAACTATACATGTGACAATGGTAACTATAATAATAATGCCTCCCACACCAATTACGGTGACGGTTTCATTGAAACCAGGCCGGCAGGAATTATTTTATAGTGCCCAAGTGAGTGCGCAATACACACAAGCACCCATCCGACGCATGGATCTTTCTTGTCAGACAATCAGGTGGACACCCAGCACTGTCCTAACCAGATGTTTTATGTGCCTACGCGAGTTTTTACATGCCCATCCGACGCATGGATCATCTTTCTTGTCAGACCAGGATGCATTGTTCTAACCTGAGTATCCCTTAACCAGACGGACTGATCTGTCCACGATCAGCCAGCCCATTGAACCACAGTTGCCAGACAACAGGAGTTGTTCGAAAGATGGGGATAGAACCAATGATCTTCCACATCGTGAACCACTCTAAGCCACTGGGCTGTTAAACAACCAGCTATAATTAGACACGGCGGCGATCCATCTTGATAAGCTAGGGCGGGGGTCGGATGTGAGCGAAAGAGGATATTGTCGATTTCATTGTCCCAGCGCCCGGGGACAGATCGGCACAGATACAATAACTATTTTCACCCCGACAAAATAATAATAAAAAGTTTTTATTCAAAATCTAGATACTAATATTATAAAGCGGAAGAGTTTGTTTGTTTAAACGCGCTTATCTTAACAGGGAGTACTGGTGCGATTTGAAAAATTATTTTTTTGTTGGATAGTCCATTTATAGAGGAAGGCTTTAGACTATATAACATTACGGTGCGACCAATAGGAGCGAAGCGTCAGTGAGAAATGTTGCAAAAACGGGGAAAATTATTCGCATTTGGAGACTTTCGTTGCGTGCGCTGCATAAACGGCTTAAGTCACTCAAAAACCACGCAAATTATTCTAAAAACAAACAAAGGTCAATTTTGATAATAAATTACAATTACCAGTTACCACCGGTTCAGGACCCTAACCCGGCGAGAAGAACCGGCGTAAGAAACTCGCACGAGGGCCATCTTTTAACGAAATGTGGAGCCAAAATTTTTATTTAAAAAAAATATACAATAAGATGTAGGTACAATATACAATCAATTAGATAAAATAAAACTAAAATAAAACTTACACTATAAAAACAATGATATAGTAGATAAAAATAATAAATAATACTTCCTCCCACACCGATTTCAGTGTCGGTGGCCGATTTCATTGAAACAGGATCAGCTACGCAGGAGTTATTTATAGTGCCCAAGTGTGTGCGCATAACAGAGAAGCACTCTCTAATCCTTCACTCTCGTAGCCCAGTGGGACGGACACGACTGGCGGGAGCCCATACACACCCTAAAGTATTATCACTAATTTATTTTACACCTTGTATAGACGATCTCCGTATCGCAGTGGTTAAGCGCGAGCGGGAGTTCACGGGTTCGAAACCTGCCGAAGGAACAAATAGTTTTCAATGTTCCTGGGTCATGAACGTGTATCTATTAATATAATAAAATCTTAAATATGTGTATAGTATAAAAGTATTAAATATATTTCCGCTGGTTCTAGCTTTAGGATATCCATATCCGTAACCGAAACCGATATTATTTTTTACCAATGTCCATATCCGGATCCGAAATTATATATCCGAAATATCCCTGCCTGTAACACAAGTTCTTCGGATACTTACGGCCAGATTGACGTGGTGTCAAGCGTCTATAGATATTATATTATTATCCTTGTGGTACCGCAAGCGGGCACTTCTATTGGATATTATGCAAATATCCGTCCAGCCTTCAAATGGTTCAATTTATCTATGCAGAGTACGGTAAAATTATACCGGGATTAACACTTGTGAAAATAAACTCTATGTTTAAGTGTTAGAGTTGGAATTTGGTTGTGAGGCCCTCAATGTACCATAGACAGCACGACGCCTGCTATTAAATATGAACGCTTCGTAGAATAATACGAATATATTCCGTTTTCAGAACTGCGTTTCGATGGTATGTCCCGCTCGCACGCGTGTCAAATCATTCAGGTAGGAGCGGGACGGAATGACATCGAAACTTCCGAGTTTTATAGTAGTATAGTAGATTATTAAAATCACATTGCATATTTACTCAAATCTACCACACTCGCGCCCGGTTTCTCAAACGCAATTTAAATGATCATCTAACATGGCATTCAAATCAACAACCCGTGTTGAACGCTGATTGGTGGACCATTATCAGACAGAAAGGAACGCATAGATATTTTACAATGACATCACGCTAGCACTTGCAAGATTGTTTAAAATTCATCAGATAATATTGATTCAAATCGTGTGTCAACTAATCGGCATCGGCATCGATGAAATCTCACACCCGACGGAAGTCCTCGATAATTCGGGAGGACCCCGAGTGGAGAACCACCAGGTCCAACATCCAACAGATAAACAAAACAAAACGTGGGATAAACAAAAGCCAACAATGGCGCGCCCGGTACGAATACCGGACGCAAAAGCCGAAGTTAGGACCGAACCCTCCGCGACAGAACGCGGAGAAAAGCCAAAGAGGTGCTGAAATACCAACCGATACGAACGAAAAACCCATTGGGAACTATCTAAGCTAGCAATTCAGCACGTACGCGGACGGCTGTGACCGGCAGCGACTACACCATCCGGCTGTGGAGGCCTCGACCCCGGGGGCCGAGGAACGTGTTTGAGACCACTCCTCCACGTGCATGGGAATTCCATCGCTGGGGGAACAATCGACCGCGGAAAAGGAAACTAATCGGCGTCTTTGGTGAATCAACCTTATCTGTGGAATTTTAACCAATCTTGCAAGCGCGAGATAAAATATCTGTACCTTCCTTTCTATCTGATGATCCACCAATCCGCGTTCAATATGAGTTGTTGATTTGAATGCCATGTTAGTTGATCATTCATTTGAATAGCGTTCGAGAAACCGGAGGTTTGGATATAGACAATAAATAGGAACGAGTTGTGAATTCTCTATCGTGGATTTCGAAATTTGAATTCAAATCGGTTTGTCTATGCTTATGGAAATTTTCAAACTTAACCCCAGTTGCTGAAAGGCTGATTAAATCATCGATCAGCTAATTTGCAAGCTTACTCCCGATACCATCGAGAATCGAATCTGGTGTGGTGAATTATTTGGTGGATTACTTAGAAACTAATCAGGATAAAGAAAATCGTTAGATCGTAACTTTTTGTACTCCCGACCATAACAATCGGCTGAGAATCATAATAAATAAACGTCAATATATTCGGGAGTACGCGGCACGATCGAATCTGAATCAAAATTGGTGAACATCACTCGCAAGACGCAACAGCGTACGCAATCGCCACCAATGAGCGTTCAGATTAAGTTATCGACGATTTGATCAGCATCTAGGCCAGATTAACGTGGTAAGCGTCCATAGACATTTTTATTATTATTGCATTTATTACTATTTGAAATCAGTAAAAGGCCTATTAGAAATCAATATAAAGGTCAGTTAAGAGTTATCGGATATAATACTGCGCTTCTCAAGAAAAGTGTGTTTTTTTGGAAATCCCACGGGAACCCTTTCGTTTTTTGGGATAATAATTTTCTATAATGCTCTTCAAGTCATAAGCTACCTGCCTGCCAAATTTCATTTAAATACGTTGAGTAGTTTGGCTAAAATACCGTCAAACAGGTAGCTACAATTTTTTGAAGATCCCACGGGAACCCTTTCGTTTTTCGGGATAATAATTTCCAGTAATGGTCTTCAGATCATAAGCTACCGGCCTGCCAAATTTCATTTAAATATGTTGAGTAGTTTGGCTGAAATACCGTCAAATAGGCAGCTACAATTTTTTGAAGATCCCACGGGAACCGTTTTTCGGGATAATAATTTTTAGTATTGCTCTTCGGATCATAAGCTACCTGCCTGCCAAATTTCATTTAAATACGTTGAGTAGTTTGGCTGAAATACCGTCAAATAGGTAGCTACAACTTTTTGAAGATCCCACGGGAACCCTTTCGTTTTTCGGGATAACAATTTCCAATAATGCTCTTCAGATTATAAGCTACCTGCCTGCCAAATTTCATTTAAATACGTTGAGTAGTTTGGCTGAAATACCGTCAAATAGGTAGCTACAATTTTTTGAAGATCCCACGGGAACCCTTTCGTTTTTCGGGATAATAATTTCCTATAATGCTCTTCAGGTCGTAAGCTACCTGCCTGCCAAATTTCATTTCATTCCATACAGTGGTTTTAGCGTGATGCGACGACAAACATTCCCATATGGACAGACAGACAGACAGACATTTTTTTCAAAAATGTTATTTTTAGGTTCTGTGGCTTATATAGACCCCCTTTTTTTAATTTTCACTTAAATATTCTTAATGTACAGACATGACCCCTCTACAGATTTATTATATGTATAGATGTTATTATTGTGTAAGTGAATTTTTAAATGCTAATGAACTTTAAAATTAGTGATCTTTTATTTGTATTTTATACAATACATGTTATAAGCCAACATTTGCATGCTTGAATTAAGGCAGTTTGTATGGATCTGATTATTTTGTTAACATCTGTTTTTGTATACCTACATTCTATGCAAATAAAGTACTATTCTATTCTATTCTGCACAACATCAATACAGAGTATTTCTAAATCGATGATCGTTAATCGGACGATCAACCTAAACACAAACATACATATAGTAAATCCCCAATTTCCTAATATACTTGTATGAAATGAAATTGGGTCGTTTCATTCAATTGCTGTCGCTATGGAGATAATAATTTGGGCTGGCAATAACTCCGTTTCGGTCGCAATTAGGTCAATCCATCCAAAACGATATACTGCAGCCCGGTTTCTGAAAGGCTGATCAAACCGAACTCATCTCTCCGAACTCATCAACTAACAATTGAAGACATGAATCGATGAAGGTGATACAATAATAACACACAACTTTTTTACATTTCTTAGGTGTCACACCTGATGATAATTTAATCTAAACCGGTAGTGTTTTTGTAAAAACTTATTAAAACGTATGTTTAGTTTATATCGTTTTGTTTCATAAATAATATTTTAAATATCGCGCGCCAATTCTCATTGGGCCGCTAGACATACAATGTTGACAATTCAACCAATCGCATTGCACGGTACAAGCCTAGTGCCACGCGCGAGTTGCTGTGAAAACCAAATGAACACGCGCCATTAGCGTTTCGCCCTTTATACGCGGAACCAGACTAATCGAGTTAGCTTCAAATTACCGATTTTGGATGTAATCTAACGTCCACCGCGTGTGGAATCCTGTATTAATCCTCAGTGACAGCCGGCCGGCTAGTGTATCTAAAGAATAACAAAAAACTACAACACATTCGGCAACGAACATCCAGCGAACGCCATTATCCAACGGCCCACAGGTTCGCTTCCAGACCTGGTGAGTACTAACGCATTGTTCCTTGGTGTAGTTGTCCTATTGTATCGTCTTTTACCGGCGAGGATATTACCATATCCTTGATCCAGAAGTGACGAGATTTGGCGTCCCAAACGTTACATTTCAAACCGTGTCAATTCCGTCACATCTTTTTTGGTGCCGAAACCAGGGACTTTAGATACATTCAGCCTGCCAAATACCGATTTACTTCGTAATTGTAACTACTTTAATCGTATATATCTAATAACAAGTTGTTGCTAATAAATTCTAAGTCTTGGTTCCATAATCCATTTTGCATACCTACCGTATTCCATTTTTAAAAAATAAGTACATCGAACATTCTCGAAGTTTCTAGTAGAACGTAATCGTTTAACAATATTTTATACATGTATTACAGTGTTACCTATCTTTCTATAATTTACATTAATAATAACACGAATAATATCGTATCGTAATATCGTGTCGTCAATTATAGGCATTAATCAACTAAATACTGGATGCGCTAATCGTATACTAATTTGAACCTTAAAGTGTATTAATTTAGATTGGTTTATAACTTTTTATATCGTGTTATTGTTTTAAAATTATTTTAAGAATACACCTAAATTAACTAAGTACATATAGTCGTAATTCTAAAGCAATCGTTAGTAGGTACGTAGTACAAACAAAAGTTAAAGCTTTATTTTCAATTGAACAGTATAATTGAATTCTGTAAACATTATCAAACGATCTATAATAGTAAGCGGTATAATATATATAACATATTAACGTTGACTTGTAAAACTTATTGGTATTTACATCGAGTTTTAAAATAAATAGGTATTACGCGGTGGCGCATCCATTCCAATCCTTATCGATTGACGTTATATTATAAACATCGCGCCGATCGAACAAATATCTTTTGTTGTTCATTTACCTAACTCGGTGTTTTTAAATATTAATAAACGTTGTTTACTGTTCGTGTGTTTACAATAAATACGAATATTGTTTAGTTGAGTTGTAATTATGTCTTTTCCAACGAGGCGTAAGTCTAAACCTTCCGTAAACAAATGTATCGATGTCTCTTATACTATTAATAATTTACCTAGCTTGCGACGTAAACGTACTATAGCATATAATCGTATGTCAAAGGCCCTGGAAGTCGGAAATTTGGCCCAAACCGATGAAACAAAAGTGGAATTGTTTCTTTCATATTGTCAAGAAATAAAAAATATTGCTAATGATTTCCAAGAGGCCCATTTTATTATCTTAGATCTTTTGAAAGATGACGTCGATGATAGGGATAACGAGATTCAGGAGTTGTTCGACGACGCCTATTTTCAAGCGTCTGCATTACATCGTATTCTTGAACCGAGTTCGTCTTATCGAACAATTGATTCGCGACGCGATTCGGTTGTACCTACACTCGGCGGTAACATACGGCTACCGAAGATTACACTACCGACGTTTTCTGGTGCTATCAAAGCGTGGCCCGAATTCATTGCTACTTATAACGCGTTAATTCACGAGTCCACTGTTCTCACTACAATTGAGAAATTTCATTATTTAGTTTCTGTTTTGCACGGTGATGCCTTATCGTTTATTCGAACGTTCCCCGTCGCGGCGGAGCACTACGTACACGCATACGACGATCTCAAGTCCCGATATGAAGATAAACGCGAACTGGCTTTTACCTGTTGGCGTGAAATTTTGGATATTAATTTTAAATTTACAAACGCTAAAGATTTTCGAAGTTCGATAGATACGATTGACGAAAACTTGACTGTATTAAAACAGTTAAAATTACCTACTGAACACTGGGACTTTGTACTTTGTTATAATACTTTGGCGAAACTCGACACTAAATTAAGACGTGAATTTGAAGAAAAACATAGTAATGTGGAGTTACCACAGTATAAACAAATTAGGGAATTTTTAAATTCTAAATGCGAAGCGATGATTCGAGATACACATTTTACCGCCATCACTGGCAAACCCGCAACAACCTTTAAGGAGGTTGCGGCAACCCGGGCAACCCCATTCAAATCGAAGCGACACAATGTTGCACATGCACTTGTGACCTCTCATGTCAATGTAAATGGCGTTGACGGGAATAGTCATGCACATAACGGAAAACCTACTAAGGTGTCATCAAGTTCAAAATTCATTCGTAAGTGCTCCTTTTGTGGGGATGAGCATCAAATATCGGCTTGTAAATCTTTTCTTTCTAAATCGACCGATGATCGCATGGCTGTGGCTACCGAAAGGAAATGGTGCTATAATTGTTTAAACGCGTCTCACTCGGTGCGGCATTGCAATTCAATATTTTCTTGTCGAAAGTGTAAACGTAGACATCACACTCTTCTGCACCGGGAGCAATCGGTTGGTAATTGCGAGTCTTCTGCTGACAAATCTGGTTCATTGGCCTTAGTTGCGAAGGAATCTTTATCTCCATCTCATTCGACAGTGTTACTGGCAACTGCCATTATACAGATCCGTAATTCATCTGGTGATTTTCATAGTTTTCGTGCGCTCTTAGACACCGGAAGCCAAAATAACTTTATAACGGCACACGCAGCCCAACAGCTGAACATACTGCCTTCAACTACTAACGTCAACGTCCTTGGCTTGGGGGGTAACTCCACCTCAATTAACGGTGTGATTACGTGCGATATCGGCGTCAATTGTAATACTAAATTCCGTCTCGATATGTTCGTTATTCCGAAAATATGCGGAGACCAACCAATAGCGAGACTTAACACGAGTGGATGGGAAGTCAAGACATTACCGCTTGCTGATCCTGGTTTTGACATTCCTGGTCCGATCGACGTCTTGTTAGGTGCCGATGTTTTCGCTGAATCACTGCTTACACAACGTTTGAAAGGCAGCACTTCACAACCGAGAGCTTTTAATTCTGTCTTCGGATGGCTTCTTCTTGGAAGGACCAAACTCGCTTCTTCGTGTTTGTTAGGTGTGTCGTCTCCTCAAGGCGATAACAATTTAAATAATATCGTGCAACGTTTCTGGCAAATCGATAACATCCCTAAATCCTATCGTTTCTCTCCAGATGAACAATTATGTGAAAATAATTTCGTCCATAATCACTATCGTGATGAGACAGGTAGATATGTCGTCTGTCTTCCATTCAAGGAAAATACAGAGCCAATATTCGAGGGTTCTCGAGACATAGCTCTTCGACGCTTTCATGCTATTGAAAGACGTCTGTCTCGTGATCCGAATTTAAAACAACAATATATCGAATTCATGACCGATTATATCGTCAGTGGGCATATGTCTTTAGTGCCTGCTAAACAAATGGGTCAGGGTAGGTATTACATACCGCACCATTGCATTCTACGACCGGACAGCGCAACTACAAAACTTCGTGTCGTTTTTGACGCATCCGCCAAGGATGCCAACCGCAATTCTCTTAACGAAATGCTACTGACTGGTCCAAAGTTGCAATCCAACATTGTTGAAATTCTTCTTCGCTATCGCGAACATGAGGTAGTCTTCATGGCTGATGTGCGTCAGATGTATCGTCAGATGGAGATGGATCCCCATTATCATCATTATCAGCGCATTCTTTGGCGCGCTCACCCAGATGAGCCACTTCAAGAATATGTTCTTAATACTGTAACGTATGGAGTTTCTTCAGCTCCATTTCTAGCATGTCGCGTTATCCAGCAATTAGCCTATGATGAAGGTCATAAGTACCCGAAGGCTAAAACCGTTTTAACTTCTGATCTCTATGTTGATGACATAGTAACCGGAAGTACTTCGCTGGATGAAGCACGTGACATTAAATCGCAGGTTATCGCCCTTTTCGCTCTTGGCTCTTTTGAGCTGCGAAAATGGGTTAGCAACCATCCTGAACTTCTGAATGATTTACCTTCAGAAGTGTGTCTTTCGGAAGCTATCACATTCACCGAAGCCGAAGACACGACCGTCAAGGTTCTAGGTCTTAAATGGGAACCGACTTCAGATTCGTTCGTTTTTAACGTTCAACCGTCAAATAATCCATGTACCAAACGAACAATCTTGAGCGAGGTCGCTAGAATCTTTGATCCTCTGGGTTTTCTGTCCCCGTTGACAATCAAAGCCAAAGTTTTAATCCAAAAACTGTGGATTCTCGGTTTATCGTGGGATGAAACTCCTCCACCGGAAATTGTATCCCAATGGAGCAATTTTTCTCATCAACTTCCGTTAGTCAGAAACCTCAACATTCCACGCAAATTTGTAATCAAAAATGCTTTATCGTATCAGTTGCATGGTTTCTGTGATAGTTCGGAGCTAGCGTACGGCGCAGTCAT
Organism: Celastrina argiolus; assembly: GCA_905187575.2. NCBI lineage: Eukaryota > Metazoa > Arthropoda > Insecta > Lepidoptera > Lycaenidae > Celastrina > Celastrina argiolus. Next base: position 648,312 of record LR994601.1, on the reverse strand, counting down.
TTATCTACGTGTCACTCTGTCCGATGGTTCAGTTCGCATTTTCTTTGTCTGTGCTAAGGCACGCGTTGCTCCCCTCAAAAGACAAAGTCTCCCTCGTCTGGAGCTATGTGGAGCAGTTCTACTAGCTGATCTTTTAAAATTCGTTAAAGACACCCTAAGGATTAGTATCCATGACACTTACCTGTGGTGTGACTCCACTATTGCCTTGGCATGGCTGAGATCGCCTTCCTCTCGTTGGGTGACCTTCGTGGCGAACCGCGTTAGCCATATCCAGGATATCGTACCTCCCGAGTGCTGGAGGCACGTACCGTCTGCTACAAACCCTGGAGACGTTTGTTCACGTGGCCAAATGCCTAGTGATCTACTGAACAACACATTATGGTGGGCGGGACCAAAGTGGTTGTCCCAATCACAATCTCAGTGGCCAGTAGATATATCGAAAATTCATACTAATAATGACGAGGTACTCGCTGAGCAACGTCGTGTAACTCTCGTCACCGATCGAATCGATACCGCTCAACAAACGTCAATTATCGATTATCTTTTTGATAAATATTCATCTTTGGACAAAATCTGTCGTATTATAGCATACATTTATAGATTTGCTAACAGCGTGCGGCGCACTGTCTCGCGCTATGATAATACTTTCGTAACCGAAACAGAACGGCATATTTCCCTTTTTACTATCGTTAAACATTTTCAAAAACGTTACTTTTCTGACGTGATATTAAATTTAAAACAAAAGAAATTGCTCCCCCGTAGTTTTCAAAAGCTAAACCCGTTCCTTGACGATCAGGATATCCTCAGGGTGGGCGGACGTCTCGCTCGCTCGGGCTTGGAATTCGAGCATAAACATCCTGCCTTATTGCCAAGAAAGTGTGTTCTTACAGCCGCTGTAATTGAATCGATTCATCGAAATAATTTTCATCCTGGTCTAAACACAACTCATTATCTGATTTTACAACAATTTTGGATCCTCACGGCTAAGCGTGCTATACGTCATCAACTGTCCAAATGCATACGATGTTACCGTCTTAATCCGCAACCTCTGCAACCGTTTATGAGCGACTTACCTGCCTTTCGTGTAAATCAGGCAAAACCCTTTTCGGAGGTAGGCGTGGATTTCGGTGGACCTTTTCGTATCAAGTTGGGTTCCCATAGAGGTGCCAAACTAGATAAAGCCTATTTATGTCTATTTGTGTGTTTAAGTACAAGGGCTGTACATCTCGAGGTAGTATCTACTTTATCGACTGACGGCTTCATCGCGGCTTTGCGTCGATTTATTTCGCGTCGCGGCCGTTGTAACATTATCCATTCGGATTGTGGAACAAATTTCGTAGGTGCTAGCGCACAACTAGCATGCTGTATTGAAGAGGCTTCGCACGCAGAGCGCATCTCATTTAAACGTAACCCCCCGTCCGCTCCCCATTTCGGAGGAGCATGGGAAATTCAAATTAAAGCCGCCAAGTCTCATTTGTACCGTATTATTGGCGATCAGACGCTAACTTTTGAAGAACTTTCAACACTTTTCACTCAAATCGAATCGATTTTAAATTCAAGACCCTTGTGTCCATTAAGCTCAGACCCTAACGATTTGAACGTATTAACCCCTGGTCATTTTTTAACATTAGAACCCTTGACCGCGGTTCCAGATACCGACTACACAAATGTTAAAATTGGCCGATTAAACCGTTGGCAACTTATTCAATTATTTCAACAGCAGTTTTGGAAGCGTTGGAAACATGAGTACTTAAATGCACTTACTCAGCGGGCAAAATGGACTAAGGATTCAAAACCGTTACCTGTTAATTCTATGGTTCTTATTAAGGACACCAACCGACCTCCTTTACATTGGCCGCTAGGACGAGTGGTTTCATTACATCCTGGGCCTGACGGAGTAGTTCGGGTAGCAACTATACGAACCCGTAAGGATCATTCACTTATACGACCTTTAGTCAAACTATGTCCCCTTCCATTAGAATGATCTTTGTTATCTATTAACGTTTAAATAGTAATTTTAGTTAGCATCGTAAGTAATTCTTAACTTATTGTTTCTTTCATACTTTTCGGAAAATTCCGTTGGTATTTTGGTGGGCGGAATGTTTAGTTTATATCGTTTTGTTTCATAAATAATATTTTAAATATCGCGCGCCAATTCTCATTGGGCCGCTAGACATACAATGTTGACAATTCAACCAATCGCATTGCACGGTACAAGCCTAGTGCCACGCGCGAGTTGCTGTGAAAACCAAATGAACACGCGCCATTAGCGTTTCGCCCTTTATATGAGGTGTGACTATGGGTAGCCACTAGGAATGTGCCAGAGTGGGCACATGGGTCAAGGTAGATGCAAACGACCAGTCAAGTTAAGACCCAATTTATTAATGAATTCAAAAATACATTACCAGTATATTGTGTAAATCTAAACAGTTGCGCAAATACTTAATACGCTTACTAAGATATTATAAGGTAACATACACACTAATGCTTACTACACTACACCACCCCCCTTAGTAAAAAGAAAAAAAAAATCACAAACACATTTTTTTTTTTTTTTACAATACTATAACAAAGTACAATATTTCTTTTTACTATGATTTCTTAAACAACTTAGTTCTATCCTTATGTACTATAACATGCTTACCATTTAGACTTATTTTAACATTAGGTGCAAGATCTTCTATTACAATATATGGACCTGTATATAAGGTATCCAATTTATTTCCAGTTTCATTTTTTAATAACAGTGTGTCGCCTGGTGTATAAAAAATAGGATTAATAGATTTATCATAATTACACTTTCTACGTTGTTTACTTAAAATTAAATTTTTTCTTGCATCATTTTGTGCTTTTTGTAGTCTGTACTTAAATTCAAAAACATAATCTCCAAAATTGTACAATGGTTCAACATCATTACATAAATTATTAGGTAATCTACATCTGTAACCAAACACCAACTCGAAGGGTGTATACTTAGTTTCAGAATGTACCGTAGTGTTATAGGAAAAACACCAGAACTGTAACCATGAACTCCAATTAGATGGATTATTATTAGTTTGTATGCGTAAATACGCACCTAAAACTTTATGTGAGTTTTCTAATGATCCAATGCTCTGGTGATGATAAGCAGTTGCAATAGTTTGAGTTATATTCAAAATTTTACACATTTCTGACATTGTTTTTGAAACAAATTCAGTACCTCTGTCACTAGCAATTTCTTTTGGAATTCCGTACCGTAAAACAAAGTTTTCAGCAAATGTCTTAGCGACTTCCACAGTTGTCTTAGTTTTTAAAGGATATGCCTCCACATATTTACTTAGTTCGCACTGCAGTGTTAAAATGTAAACGAACCCTAAATCGTCTCTGTCTAATGGGCCAACTATATCCAAAAAAACTTTTTCGAATGACGATGATGCTGTGGTTGTAATGGATAGGGGTTGCTTATGAATTTTAGTATATTTTTGTGTTTGACATTTATTACATTTCTCGATATAGCACCTGACGTCTTTTTCTAATGATGGCCAATAATAATATTTTTTAATATTGTTTACCATTCTTCTAACACCTACGTGGCCACTACTAGGCAATAAATGAAAATCGTTCATTATAACTTTCTTTTCGTCATCAGAATAAATTCTTTGTACGTCCTTCACTATACAAATTCTCGGAAACCCATGTGGATTTTCCGCAATATATTTTGATAAAATCTCTATAACTTTTTTATTTTTATTTGTTTTTACTATAACAATTTCTTTTATATTTAATTTATTGCAAAATGATGCCATTTCTTTCAGCAAATCGTCTCGCGAGTTCCCTGATAAAGAATATGAGCTTGCAAATAAATTATTTTTATTTTCACAATAACTAAAATTCTCATTGTGTGATAAACATATCTTTAAATCTTTATTATTCAACATTCTACGTAGACTTCTCTCGGGTAATATAATTAACTCCACGTCCGTTTCAATCTTCTTTAGTACCTCTACCATTTTAGGTTGAGGCCTACTAGTACTATCCAAAGAATTATCCATGGTATCTGTCAAATCCGGTAGTCTGTTCATCATTTTAGATTGAGCGCGAGTAATAACGCACGTCAACTTATTATTCATTTCTTTTAAACCGTCTGATGTAATCGACACACGAGACAACGCGTCGGCAACTACGTTCTCTTTCCCTTTAACGTATTCAACGGTGAAATCATATTCCTCTAATAAAAGACGAAACTTAGTTAAGCGACTCGACGGGTTTACCATATTAAACAGATAAACAAGAGGTCTGTGATCCGTTCTAATAACAAATTTTTTACCAAACAAATACGGCCTAAAATATTTAACAGACCAGACAATGGCTAGCAATTCTTTTTCTACTGTGGCATAATTCAGCTCAGCTTTGTTTAAGCATCGGCTAGCATATGCGATCGGTTTATCGTTGGAATTACTGAGCACGCTACCTATAGCGAAACCAGAACTATCTGTGTGTAAAATAAAATTATTTTCGCTAGAAAAATTTGGGTAATCCAAAATAGGTGGACTAGAAAGCAACTTTTTTAGGGTATCAAAAGCATTTTGGCATTCTGTGGTCCATTGAAACTGAACATTCTTTCTACATAATTTATTCAAAGGCAAAACTATCGCTGCAAAGTTTCTTATAAATTTTCTATAATAGTTACTAAATGCAACAAAACGCTTGACGTCGTCAGCGCAAGTAGGTGTCGGATATCTTTCAATGACTCTTATTTTTTCTGGGTCCGGTAAAATTCCGTCTGCCGATATTGTATGACCTAAGTAAAGAATTTGTCGCTTTAAAAATTCACATTTTAATGGGTTTAATTTTAAATTAACTTTTCTCAAACGGGTGAAAACTGACATTAAGTTTTTATTATGTTCCTCTAAATTTCTACCAAATATTATTAAATCGTCCAAATAAATAATACATTTTTCATAATTAAGACCGGACATGGCAACAGTCATTAGCCTACTGAAAGCCGATGGACTAATTTTCAGACCCATAGGCAATCTACACATCTGGTATTGACCTTTGTCGGTAGTAAATGCAGTATATTTTCTTGAATCCTTCGATAAATTACATTGATAGTAACTTTGGCTTAAATCACAATGGCTAAAATAAAAAGCACCCGATAAGGACTCTAATATATCTGTGATATTGGGGAGAGGAAATTTGTCGTCCTGTAGTCTTTCGTTCAAGTTTCTGTAATCTATGACAACCCTCCACTGAGGTTTGCCGCTACGATCTAACTTCTTGGGAACTAGTAGAAGAGGACTAGACCACTCGCTACTAGTTTTTTCAATAATCCCGTCTTTCAACATACCGTCTATTTGCTTATTAAGTTCGTCTTTTTGTACAAATGGAATTCTATATTGTTTCTTGTACACGGGCGCAGCGTTATTTTTTAAGTGAATAGACTGTTCATACACGTTGGTAACACTAAGTTTGTCACCCGGTAGATGAAAATGTCTGGATATTTCGCGCAAATTTGTTCAATAGATAACTGCTCCTCTTTATTTAAATATGAACTTAAATTTAGCGATGAAAATAAAGTTTTTATTCTATCTACGTTAACATTCGGCCTGTCAAACTTACAAAATGTATAATTTTCTAATTTATCTATCTTAAGCTGATTTAAATATAGTGAAACTTCCTCGTCAGTCGTATTTAATATTCGTACAGGGATCTTACCATTTATTGGTCGAGCGACCATACTCGCTAAAAATATACCTTGTTTAATTTCCTTTGGGTAAATTACACAATCATAGTCAATACGCGTAGGAATGTATTTAATAACTTCGCATCGCGGTTCTATTGTTACGCTATGCCTATAATAATTTAAAGGTAAGGTTACCGTAGACTGCCCAACGTCAAGAGACAGGGTGTCCCTTTTATAATCTATCACGCCAGCGAACCGTTTAATAAAATCTTGACCTAATATGCCTATCGATTTACATGGTAAATTTTTAAAAACGTAGAACTTATGCGCAAAAAATATATTATCGTAACACAAATTTAAGTAAACATAACCCAACGATTTTAAAGTGCCTCCTATGCCGTGAATATTTAGATCGCAATAGTGTAACTCCAAACTAGTTAAATCTAAAAGTTCGTACTTAATAGCCGACAAGGAAGCCCCTGTATCTACTAAAAACTCTAAATGTAACTTATCAATACTTAAATTAACCCAATTAATACTATCACAAACAAAAATTTGATTAGGAACGAAAAAACTCGTTCGGTTCATTTTCGTTTACCGGCTCGGGATTCGAACCCTGACATTCATCATTTGCCGTAAAATTATTTAAATGCTCATTATTGTTATTAGAATGCATTGCGAAATGTACACGATTTCCTCGAACGTACCTCGCAGGTGCATCGTAACCTGACGCGGCGCGTGCTCGCGAGCCGCGGCCTCCTCGCCCCGCGGAGTTCGACGAAGCTGGAAATTGATGCGGCTGCGATTGCAACATTTCCCTGTTGCTTGGAAAATAAGTATAATAATTTTGTCGCCGAAATCCTCTACCTCTATAGTAAAAACGATTTCTATTATTAAAACGAGAGGGCTGACGGAACGACATAAATTGGTGGTCTGAAGTCGAAACAGACTCGTCTTCGGCTACTCTGATAGCGTCTTTTAAAGATGTTAAATTCCGTGCTGCGATAATTGTCGATAACCGTTGGCTTTCCAAGCCATCCGAAAAACATTTAATAGCGTTTTTCTCGTTAAGGGGGCTCAGTACCTTATACGCTTTTTCATCGCCGTTTGCCTGTGAAATAGTTAGGTCTACAAATAATTTCTCGATTTCCTCACCAAATTCCTTAACAGACTTACCACCTTGCTTAGCCCTTTGTAAACTAGACTGTAAGGCCGTGTCGGATTTACGAGTTAGCAAATATGTACGCATATCTTTTAGCAACAATTCAACCGAACTATAAGAAGAAGCTAAACGCATCTTTGCTCCACAAGTCAACCTATTTTTTAAAACAAATTTAATTAACAATTTTTTGCCATCATCATTGAGCATTGAATCATATAACTCGATCGAGTCAATTAATTCTCGAGTTACATCTTCGTCATTGTTCATTTTTGGTAAAAGGCTAACAGCCGTTTTCAAGTCAAACTTTTCAGTCGACATTTTTTTTGGTATGCTACACTCTGGGTCTAAATTAGAAATATTTTCAAAATTTAATATTTTAGAATAACATTCTTCTATAGTGCAACACAAAATTAATAATTCATTAGAAATATTTTCAGGCACAACACTTAAAATATTTTTAAAATCTCTATACAAGCTTTTAGCTTCCGAAATTTTACTCTCAAAGTTTTTACCTACTCTTTTGGAGGGTCCTAATTTAACAATGTAATCCTTATAATAATTTAACTTTTCATAAATGTTCGATAATTCTAATTTTATACTCATAATCTTAATTAATTAATATCAATAAATTTGTTTATAAGACATTAGTACACTTTAGCTCAAAAATTAACATTAAAAAATATTATATATTATTATCAATATCATCATAGTTATACCTTATTGGCTTCACACCTTCGACTCGTCCAGTGCAGCTTCTTGAATTTCTCTGCGACGTCGGTAGCTCAAACGGGACAGGACTCGCTCCAGGGCTTCATTCCGCATCTGCTTCTGCATCCAGCCAGTGTGTAGCCTCTTGTACAGCCAGAAGAATCCAACCAGGACAGCCAGCAGGAGACAGGCACAAATAATGGAGAGAAGGACGTTGTTCGTCTGGATGTGTTCCGATGCAGCCTTAGCGTGGTTGTCACCTCCAGCAGTCTGGGCAATCACCACTTGTTCTTTACTCTGCGTTTTGCCCATAATCTTCGAAGTCCAGTCACGTCGATTGTCTTGTAGATGGCAGGATCACGTCGATGGCAGGATCACGTCGATGGCAGGATCACGTCGATGGCAGGATCACGTTGATGGCAGGATCACGTTGATGGCATGATCACGTTCATGGTAGAGTTCTTAGTCAGTCGCAGGCAGGGTCGCCATGAGGTGTGACTATGGGTAGCCACTAGGAATGTGCCAGAGTGGGCACATGGGTCAAGGTAGATGCAAACGACCAGTCAAGTTAAGACCCAATTTATTAATGAATTCAAAAATACATTACCAGTATATTGTGTAAATCTAAACAGTTGCGCAAATACTTAATACGCTTACTAAGATATTATAAGGTAACATACACACTAATGCTTACTACACTACAATACGCGGAACCAGACTAATCGAGTTAGCTTCAAATTACCGATTTTGGATGTAATCTAACGTCCACCGCGTGTGGAATCCTGTATTAATCCTCAGTGACAGCCGGCCGGCTAGTGTATCTAAAGAATAACAAAAAACTACAACACATTCGGCAACGAACATCCAGCGAACGCCATTATCCAACGGCCCACAGGTTCGCTTCCAGACCTGGTGAGTACTAACGCATTGTTCCTTGGTGTAGTTGTCCTATTGTATCGTCTTTTACCGGCGAGGATATTACCATATCCTTGATCCAGAAGTGACGAGATTTGGCGTCCCAAACGTTACATTTCAAACCGTGTCAATTCCGTCACAACGTAATAAAAAGTGGATAAACATTTTAGGATGTGTAGTAACGTATTAAGTATACAGGGTGTAAAAAGAGCAGTCACTATAACTTTGGGATATGATTATAGGACCTTGACTGATTCTAGAAATAATTTTTTTTCATTATTTATTTTTTGAAAAAAAAAAATTATCAATTAATTATTTAAGTCGTAAGGCTGAACTGTTTGGAACAACGTTCTGCATTAAATTCTTAAATTTTATAATTTTTGCCCTAGTACGTAATGAACGTGTTTGTTTGTTTGTTTAAACGCGCTAATCTCAGGAACTACTGGTTCGATTTGAAAAATTCTTTTTTTGTTGGATAGTGCATTTATAGAGGAAGGCTTTAGGCTATAATACATTACGCTGCTACCAATAGGAGCGAAGCGTCAGTGAGAAATGTTGCAAAAACGGGTAAAATTGTTGACATTTGGGGACTTTCGTTGCGTGCGTTGCATAAACGGTTTAAGTCACTCAAAAACCACGCGAACGAAGTTGCGGGAACAGCTAGTGATAAATAATCGTTGTATTCGCATCACAAGCTAGTATATTATGGTTGTGTCAAAGATGGAGTTTACGTTTTTGTTGAAATCAAACGGGACGTACTGTCACTGCTAAAATCATTATTCTTTTGGGTACGATCGAATGATAGCCCTTATTGAACAGAATACCCTCATGGTGTGAACGCACTGTTCTAATCTCGTCGCGAGAATAGATGAGGAACATTTGATGGTATTTAAAAATAGCCTGCCCTTAAGTGCTCCACAGCCCGCCCTCGTCAGTGTTGCCAAGTGCCAAATTGGGCTTCCCCTGAACGTGGGGACTAAGCCCGCATAGGTTTTAGGGGAAAGAATATTATAGTGAACTAATTAAATCACGTCATTGTGATAGTTTAATTAGTGCGAGTGTGAACGTGATGTAATTAATAATTATGTATATAGTATCTGTCTCTTTCCCTCTGATAAATGTCTCACCAATCAGCGTTCAATATGGGTTGTTAACTCGAATGCCATGTTAGTTGATCATACATTGAAGCAGCGTTTCAGAAACCGGCCATATATAATATGTTGAATACTATACAAAGCTTTGTATAGGTACTTTCGAACTAAAAAAAAATGTTCTTATCTTCTAATTATTAAGAAACATAATAGGTATATGTTCTTATATATAAAAATTAATTGCTGTGCGTTAGTCTCGCTAAAACTCAAGAACGGCTGTACCGATTTGGCTATTTTTAGTCTTGAAATATTCGTGGAAGTCCAGGGAAGGTTTAAACGGTTTGTATGCTCAACGAAGTGGGCTCGGGTCAGCTAGTTTAATACTAAATGAGTATTCTTCGTATCTACCTTTAACTATTTACCTACTTTTTGCAGGACCGACAATCGAGCTATTTCCTCTACAAAAAGTTAGTTACGGATTATCGATCGCGGGCCGGCAATTATTTAGCGATTGTCTTCAACGTAAACAACACAGAAGTAGGACTTGATATAATCGAACACTTGAAGGGATGAAGGTGATATGTCACAAAAACACTCAAAAAATGGAGTTTAAACTGTCACTTAAACATTTTAGAATATTATTCTAAAATAAATATTATTCTAAAAAAACATTTCATAATATTATTCTAAAACGTTTGTTAAGTTTGAACTCAATTTTCTCGAAATCTGAATTTTGCTGCATATCAGGTAATATGCAAGATGAAGGTTCATCTTTAATTAATGTCGCATTATACCATTGACAATGACATTTTTGCACACACGATGACTTAACGAACATTGTTCGCAAAGTTTCGCTCCGACCCCGGAGCATCCTGAGGATGCTCCGGGGTCGGAGCGAAACGCGCGTCGAGTTTTGCAACCTGCATGGTGGTGGGGCTTTGCACGATCATGTTAACATTAGTGCTTATGTAGTGGTGGTGTTTTCACGTTTTTGCTTGCGAGTGTACGCATAAGCAGTGTGGGAAGAAGGAGGTGCATTAAACGCATGCTTGCAGGTTGTGGTTATCATTTTTCGTGGAATATTGCTAGATATAATATATTTAAATTATAATGACATTTTTCATGCGACTACATATTTACATGTAAATATTTTTTGGTAATTTTTCATATTTTACCTGGCAACCCTACCTCTTAGCCGGCTGTGTAGTGCTAGACATCTTCAGAGCACTCCACACAATGGCTAGACAATCTAGACATGAACTCTAAACGACATTACATTTTAATGCCCTCTCTAATAGTAATAACATGAGGTACAGCAAATAAGTAAAAAGTAGGATGCGATAATAAAAGAAGACATGAATGGATGAAGTCATGGCCTACATCACATACAATCTATCTTTAATACAAAAAATTGCAATAGTATCAACGTTTGTATAAAATACTAGCGACCCGCCCCGGCTTCGCACGGGTGCAATGCTGATACTAAATTAAATACACGACAGAAAAACTAAAACGCTACTATGACAGCAAATAAATATCTTAATGATGTAGCTGAACTACAAACAGCTGCTTCTGATAATGTATTTTCCCAGTGAGAATCTTCTTCCAAGAGCCCCATAGTTTTGCATGATGCTTGATAAAAGTTTTTTTTCTGAACTTACTTAAGATTTTTGAAAATAATTTCCTTATTATTAAATTAATTGATTATTATTTATCGTAACTTATAATTATTAACTGATACGTTGTCGCACTGAAAGGCACGTTTTTATCAAGTACTGTTATTTTCCTCGCTAGAGAGCTCCGATAATAAACGCGTCCGATTGCTGCTAAATTCAAAGTGCTATAGGGAGAACCGCGGCCTCCGACGCGCTATTTAAAGTCATGCCTCCCCGCACTGCCCCGTCCGGCCGGTACCGCCCGCCGCAAACGCAAATTTTAAATTTGTAATATCTCCGAAAATATTTGTTTAATTTACATGCTGTAAGGAACCATATTGATCTATATTAATTGCACACTGTATTTAAGGTACTTAATTCGATAAGGATTAATGCCGTATTGCTTAAAATAGCTTCGTAAATAAGCCATTTTTTCACGTAAAAAGTAAACAATAAAAATGGTTAATGTGGGTTATCCCTAAAAGTTAAACATATACCATCGCGGATTTTTTTGTAGACCTTTTTATGGTGTACAATACTGTAGTACATTAATTTGATCTAACTCGTAGGGTTTAGGCAGCGTTTTTGCTAAAATAGGTTAATTTATGACATCACGTTAGAAACCTCTAAAATTAGCAAAGTTGCCTTAGTATATATTATGCATGTATTATACATATAAACCTTCCTCTTGAATCACTCTATCTATTGGAAAAAACCGCATCAAAATCCGTTGCGTAGTTTTAAAGATTTAAGCGCACATAGGGATATAGGGACTACAAATATTGACATTAAAATAAAGATAAGCATATTTTATAAGCATAACATCACATTATGCTAAATTCAACTCTATCATTAAGAGGAAGATACGAAACGAAATTATTAATTAGTATTTTCCAATAGTGGCGCTAGATGGCGGTTTCCGGAATGTGCCTGGACTTCACCCTTTGCCAGTCGAATTGCCAGTATAAGGGCGTGTTTCACCAAGCAATGTTAAAGTTAACGCCATGTTAAATATCATGTTATCCCTCTCGTATTTCCTGTCGATGCATGGTATTTTAACATGGCGTTAACTTTAACATTGCTTGGTGAAACACGGCCTTAAGGTGATACCATTTTCTAGTACTAGGTCGTGTCTCGGTTATATATCTACTTTGTGATGAAGGTAATATGTTACAAACATTTTTAACCCACAAAATTGAGTTTAACCCGTCACTTAAACATTATCGGCTATATAGTAACGTATTATGCACATTGAAAAGAGGAAAGAAAAGTAATGAAGAAGTTTTGGAATTAGTAAATGAAAAGAGAGAGATATTAAAAACCATCGAGAACAGGAGAGGAAAGATGTTAGGACACTTGATACGGCACGAGAACTTTATTAGGGGAATAATTGAAGGAGAGATAGAAGGTAGAAGAAAACGTGGAAGGCCGAGAAAAACTTATGGATCAGGTGAAGGAGAAAGTGATGGTCGTGTCGTATCAGGAGGTCAAGAGAAGGGCGGAGTGCAGAGAGGAATGGAGACAGCTCCACCGACAAGAGCGAAGATCTTAAGTTACGAGAAGAATTAAGCACATTGATTCTAGAGACGGATCTTTAGATTATACTAAATACTTTACGACGTATTCTAAAATGTTTAAGTGACAGTTTGAACTAAATTTTTTCAAAATCAGAATTTTGCTACATATCACCTTCATGTCTTCAATAATAAGTTCCTACACCGATTTTGGTGTCGGTGGCTGGCTAGCTGCAAGAAGTAATTTTAAAGTGCCCAAGTGTAAGCGCAATATACTAGGAATTTTCGCTCCCCTTTTCTTAACCCAGTGAGACAGCTGTTAACAGAATAGACTGGTGAAAGAACAGGCGCAGGACTTTTCACATAAATAAATAACTGATCAAATCTCTAATCTTTAATCAGCCTTTCAGAAACGCGTCCTTCTTTTCACACACTTTCCGTATATATATTTTCTCATTTTGGTGCAATGTGCAGGCTTGGGGAGACTAATTAAAAGATGTATTTGGTCCGACTGTCGTTTATTAACTAACTTATCATTCACACTATTATATATACTTATCATTCACACAATAGTGTGAATGATAAGTAATATGTATATACGACAGTCGGACCAATTACATCTTTTAATTAGTCTCCCCAAGCCTGCACATTGCACCAAAATGAGGACAGATAGTATAATCCTATCTCAAAGTTATAGTGACTGTTCTATTTACATATAGAAAATATATACACACTTTCCGCTTTCTTTATGGTCATTTGTGAATGATGAGCGAAGTTGCTACGAGTGATATTCAATGAGCGCTTAAAATGGCTTGTTAACTAACTGCTACCTGATCGACGATTTGATCAGCCTTCCTGAAACCGGGAGTTCATCTTCACTTTTTTAATCCAAGTATTTTACCACAGACTATAAAATGAAAATAGAATTCTAGCTCTCAGTGCCAGGAAGAGCCCTAGGGCATTTAGTAGCCATAAATTTCCCAGACTTATAACATTTATCCACAATGCGACTTTACGGTGCCTACCCACGGCCGATAATCGGAGACCGACTTTTTGTAGGTGAAAAATAGAATAAACTGATTGCAATAGTGGCAACGTATACGTCAGGGTGCCCCCCACGACCGATAATCGGTGACCGACTTTTCGTAGGTGAAAAATGGAAGAGACTGATTGCAATAGTGGCAACGCACACGTCAGGGTGCCCACCCACGGCCGATAATCGGTGACCGACTTTTTGTAGGTGAAAAATAGAATAAACTGATTGCAATAGTGGCAACGTATACGTCAGGGCGACCGTCCACGACCGATAATCGGTGACCGACTTTTTGTGGGTAAAAAATGGAAGAAACTGATTGCAATAGTGCAACGTATACCTACGTCAGGGTGCCAAGCCACAACCGATAATCGGTGACCGACTTTTTGACACACGTCATACAGAAAGTCACTAAGAAAAAAATCTGCCCGGTTGTCGATCCTACAAAAAGTTGGACGTGCATGGACACCCTAATCCTTTTATTCTAAAGATTAAAGATAACTTATCCTAGGAAAAGGATTAATGTACCGCAGAGGAAGGACATTAACTTTAGTCTTAAGTTACTGCAATGTCTTTTCTGTGGTTTACCCGACGAAAATAAAGGGGGGTAATGATCTTAATGTATATACAGTATGTAAAAACAACAGTCACTATAACTTTGAGATACGATCAAATAAAATACCAAAAGCCGTTGAGATCGAACTGATTCGATTCTCGATTGCGTCGGAAGCAAGCCTGCAGGTTATAATTTTTAGCGCTAATTTCAGTAATAAAATAGATCTATACTAATATTACAAAGCGAAAGAGTGTGTTTGTTTTTTTAAGCGCGCTAATCTCAGGAAGTACTGGTCCCATTTGAAAAAATCTTTTTCAGTTGGATAGTCCATTTATAGAGTAAGGCTTTAGCCTATATAACATTACTGTGCGACCAATAGGAGCGAAGCGTCAGTGAGAAATGTTGCAAAAACGGGGAAAATTATTCACATTTGGGGAGTTTCGTTGCGTGCGCTGCATAAACGGTTTAAGTCACTCAAAAAAAGTCGCGGGCACAGCTAGTTTTTATTACTAAAGTTGTCGAGTCATTGAACTATCAGCTTTCCTCATGGCCCATGTGAAGCCTTAGAACACCCAACGTCAAGGAATAAGCTAGCCTACCCGACTGCTCAGCCAAAAGTGAGGGTAACGACAAAACACAAACTTAGTTTTAACTAATAATTAAGTATGCGCAGTGTTTTGGCACCTCATTTCAATTTCTTACCATAACACGACAGATATCTCCATAAAAGTCACAAGAGTTTCAATCCTGGTTAGTTCTTAGGTCAACGACCAGTGCGTTCGTGTGTATAGACTAGGAGCTAACCCCAGCATAGTAAACTTCACGCCTTGTGGTCATTTTAGACCTTTGAATTTTGAGTTATTTTAAGAAATTTATTTATGAGGCGCCAAAACAAAAAATGCTTTACGCGTCATTCACTTCACACTATCGCCCAGTTTCTGAAAGGCTGATCAAACTGATCAATTTATCAAATCAGCTAATCTGGACGTTCACCAATTAGCGTTTAGATTAGATTTGATCAATTGATCAATTTGATCAGCCTTTCAGAAACCGAGTCATGGCTTACCATCCCATACAATCTATGTTTAATACAAAAAAATGCAATAGATGTCACTACTATTAACATTTGTAAATTATAAAATGTAAATATGCCGAATTAACTACAAATATTGACATTAAAATAAAGATAAGCATATTTTTTAAGCATATTTCATATCACATTAAGCTAAATTCAACTACTTAATTAAGAAGATGATACGAAACGAAATTAGTAATTAGTATTTTCCAATAGTGGCGCTAGATTTTACATTTTTTTTACTATTTTACACCTTACATTATGTGCCTGGACTTCACCCTTTGCCAGTCGCATTGCCAGTATTAGGGTGATACCATTTTCTAGTTATCGTGTCTCTATTATATATCTACTTTGTGACCGGGTGTATAATGTATATTCGGCTTGATATAGGAACCATGAATCAGCTTGTATACGACGCAAGTACAAAAGTACAAGACAACTAAACACATTACTTACAGGACTTCCGTGTACTGGCGTTCCTTTGTCTAAGCCCTATGAAACCTAATACTGTACTTAAGTACTAAGGGTACTACTACAAGTATCTATTTTGAGCTTATCTTTACAACCGACTTCAAAAAAAGAAGGAGGTTCTCAATTCGACCCGTATGTTTTTTTTTTTCTATATTTGTTACGCGATAACTCCGCCAATTATGAACCGATTTGAACAAATCTTTTTTCGGCGTATAGGTAATACCTCAAGGGTGGTCCCATTTAAATTTAATAATAAAAAAAACAACCCCCAAGAGTGGAAAATTGGGGATGAACTTTTTTATACGCAATATCTCCGCCGATTATGAACCGATTTGAACAATTCTTTTTGTGTTCACGCATTTGAAGTCGGTTTTATTTTTTTTTAAAAGTTATTACACGCAACACATTCCTTCCACTATAACTCGTGTGTAGCCTGAGCCCTGGAGCCTCAAGGTACGATTCCACCAAAATAGTGTTAAGAACATACAGTGTGTAAAAAGAGCAGTCACTAGAACTTTGAGATACGATTATACTACCTTTCCTCATATTGGAAATGTATTTTTTTATGTCAGAAAACAAAAAAAAATTTTTTTTTACTTTTCACCATTTCTTATTTTTTTTTGTCGCAAAAATAACAATAAACCAAAAAAAATTTTTTTTTAATTTTTGTTTTTAAAAAAAATACATTTCTAGTATGAGAAAAGGTAGTACAATCACATCCTAAAGTTATAGTGACTGCTCTTTTTACACCCGTTATTTTGTTAGCCAACAATTTTTTTAAGAATTCCAGCTGTGCCAATTTGTATGTGTTCCAATTTGTTAATGTTGCGTCAGCGAGTCCACCGGAACAAACATCTGTTACGCACAATGTTCGCAACAGTTCAGAACACTGATGGAATCGCACCCTTACTCTCCAAACTGATTCGATTTTATAATATGTGAGTATCCGGAAAATAGCTCTCACCGATTTCGGTGTCGGTAGCCGATTTCATTGAAACCAATCCAGCTACGCAGGAGTCGTTTTATAGTGCCCAAGTGTGTGCGCAATACACACAGACAATCTCTCTTTCTTTTACTCTCATAACCCAGTGGGACGGTAAACCGACACGACTGGCGGGAGAGCGACTTTTTACATGCCCATCCGACGCATGGATCATCTTTCTTGTCAGACAATCAGGTGATCAGCCTGCATTGTCCTAACCAAACTTGGAAACAACATTTATTTATTGCTCCAACGAGGGAATCGAACCTACGATCTCCGGGTCAAGAGCGAAGCTCCTGGACCTCTAGATCACGGAGGCGAAGAACTTGTGTTACAGGCACCAGACAACGGAAATGTATTTAATACTTTTATACTATACACATATTTAAGATTTTTACTATGTTATACACAAATTTAATACACATCCATGACCCAGGAACATTGAAAACTTTTTGTTCCCTCGGCGGGATTCGAACCCTCTCGCTCGAGCAACGCGCTCAACCACTGGGCTACGGAGGTCGTCAAAGCTGATTGTTTAGTAATTAAAAAAAAGTACTTTCTCAGTAAACTCTATATACGGGACCCATACGCACCCTAAAGTATTATCTATACTAATATCTATACTAATACTCGTATTATATAGCGAAAGAGTTTATTTGTTTGTTTGTTTAAACGCGCTAATCTCAGGAACTACTGGTCCGATTTGTAAAATTCTTTTTTTGTTGGATAGTCCATTTACAGAGGAAGGCTTTAGGCTATTTAACATTACGCTGCGACAAATAGGAGCGAAGCGTCAGTGAGAAATGTTGCAAAAACGGGGAATATTATTCACATTTGGGGACTCTCGTTGCGTGCGCTGCATAAACGGTTTAAGTTACTCAAAAACCACGCGAACGAAGTCGTGGGCACAGCTAGTCACTCATTTATACTACAGCCCGTATATTTCCGTAGTATTTTGTGAACTGGATAAATAATGCACGTGGCCAGATTGACGTGGTGTGAAACGTCCAAAGATATTTAACATGTGTGACTTCCACGTGGGTACTTCATAAGTGTAAGGGCCACATGAGGGTCCTGGTGGAGGAAGTGACAGTAATAAATATAAATTATAACAGATAATTATAATTTAATGGTGTATGGGGTGTGATTTGTGTGGGCCATGCTTAATAAATAATAGAAAATACTTTATTTTCAAATGAAATGAAGCTTTTTTCGGAGAGACAACAATTTATAAACTTCGCGACTACGTTCGCGTGGTTGTCAGCAACACTATCGCGATTATCTTTTGATTGCTCACGTTGGTTTTTGTTACTCGTATTATGATCGTGAACTCATAATAATGGTAGCAGCGTATTGTTATATAATATATAGCCTATCGCCTTCTTCGACAAAATATAATGTTATTTTGGGTAAATCTTAAAAGATAGACATATCAGTATATGTTCATTTTTTGAGTAACTTAAACCGTTTATGCAGCGCACGCAACGAATGTCTTCAAATGCAACACTTCTCACTGACGCTTCGCTCCTATTGGTCGCAGCGTAGTATTATATAGCCTAAAGCCTACATCTATAAATGGACTATCCAATAAAAAAATATTTTTTCAAATCGGACCAGTAGTTCCTGAGATTAGCGCGTTTAAACAAACAAACTCTTCCGCTTTATAATATTGGTATAGATAAAAAAATTAAAAAATCCCCCGATTTAGCGTGTAACATTTCACACACCAACAAACGAACTGATGACCTTGAAGACCGGAACCGATTTCCACCAAATATATTACCACTCTCGACTGATATGATATATACCATTGAAACAAAAAAATCTGCATTAAAATCGGATCATCCGTTTGGGAACACAGACACGTCAAACTTGTAACACCCCGTCATTTTTGCGTCGGGGGTTAACAGGCTAACACCGGTTCAAACCGGTTCAGCCCGCCTAGAAGAACATTCATCAGCTTGGCGTTAATGCAAAATTGGCAGCAAAGCAGAGGGTTTCAATTTATAGAAGCATTTGGCAGACTAAACGCCAGTCTGAGTGTACCATAGATATAGATAAAGGACTAACCCACCTGGGCGGCCATTTTGAACGCTCATAAACGTAGCGAAGTTAACCAATGAACGTTCAGGGGCCTTACCTTACTCTCCGAACTGATTTGATTTTAATTTAGATACGATCATGCCGCGTACTTCCTAATAAATTGACATTTGTTTATTTTGATTCTCAGTCGATTGATATGGTCGGGAGTACAAAAAGTTACGATCTAACCATTTTCTTTATCCTGATTAGTTTCAAAGTAATTCACCAAATAAAATACGAAAAACCACTGATATCGAACGGATTCGGTTCTCGATTGTGTCGGGAGCAGACCCGCAGATTAGCTTATTAACTCAAACGAATGCTTGAAGCACGAAATTTATGGACACGGTACAACAAATAAATAAAAACATAGAAAGAGACGAAATAATCTGATATGAGGGGTATAGTATCAATACCCACAAAAACGTAATTTTCAAAAATATCACAGGTCAGTATCACAATTTTAAAACGAAGTTCCTTATCGCGCGTTGTGAAAGGGGGCTAGACGGAAAAAATTCTTACGAAAAGTTGTCACGACACTTTTTGCTATAGTAAGCTATTGTAAGCTGTGCGGCGTCGCATGTTTCTCTGTCTGTCTCTCTCTCTCTTATAGAAAGCAAGCCAGATACAGAACTTCGTTCGTTCCGGGTGTCCCTTGACACCTCCCAAGTTTTTTTTTTTGATGACCTCCGTAGCGCAGTGGTTGAGCGCGTTCGAACGAGAGGTCGCGGGTTTAAATCCCGCCGTCGGCACAAAACGTTCTCAATGTTCCTGGGTCATGGATGTGTATTAAATTTGTGTATAATTTTACTGGTAATTACTGGTAAGCTGTAACACAAGTTCTTCGGATACTTAGCACACGGCCAGATTGAGGTGGTGTGAAGCGTCCATAGATATTATTATTATTATTTATAGGTTCGTCGTTTCAGCTATGTCCACTATTGGACTCTCCATATATATTATATTATTTAAAAAAAAACAACAGGCCCCTAGGTCTTGCCTTACTTAAATGAAGTAATATTCACACTGGCGTCACTGATATACGTGTTGTAATATTAATGAGTGATAATACTTTAGGGTGTGTACGGGTCCCGTATATAGAGTTTACTGAGAAAGTACCAGCGCTGAAAGAAGTACAAAAATTGTAATTATTGTTGTGGAAAATTTATGGTGTTGGGGCATTTCTCATATAAACATGAAGGTCAAAAGTAAGTCTTTCAGCGCTGGTACTTTCACAGTAAACTCTACACAGGCACATACACAGTACACACCCTAAAGCATTTTACTAATTTATTTTACACCTAGTATACAGGGTATAAAAAGAGCAGTCACTATAACTTTGAGATACGATTATACTACCTTGCCTCATTTTGGAAATTTTTATATACATATTTTTTAAAACAAAAAATATTTTTTTTAATTTTTAGGTACCATTTCTTATTTTTTTGTCGCAATAATAACAATGAAGAAAAAAATTTTTTTTTTTTAAATATTGCAAGAAAAAGCGAAAAATAAATACATTTCTAGAATGAGACAAGGTAGTATTTAATCATATCCCAAAGTTATAGTGACTGCTCTTTTTACACCCGTTATATGTGACCCTATTGATCAGTCCCTTCTCTATGTCTACGCTGTCTGGTGTGAAATTAGCGTACTGTGAACATGAGAAGCGTTTGAACGAGCGCTGTGTGCAGCAGGATCACCCCCGACACAATCGAGAATCGAATCAGTTCGATCTCAACGGCTTCTGGTATTTTATTTAGTGGATTACTTTGAAACTAACCAGGATAAAGACAATCGTTAGATCGTAACTTTTTACACTCCCGACCATATCGATCGACTGAGAATCAAAACAAACGTCCAAGTATGCGGCATGATCGAATCTGAATCAAAAACGAATCAGTTTGGACAGTAAGGCTCCTTGTGTGTCGCTTTAACGCTACAACTATTATTGCTTGCATCATTTATTCGTCGCACCGTGGTCTAGAATACACTTGGCGTATCCAGCTGTTGTTTTATGATGACATGTATTAAACTGGTGTTCCCTAAGAAGATACGCGACCAACCGTAACTTTTTCTGCGGTAAAAAGTAGCCTATGTATCTATCTATTATTTAAACTACTACCATACCAAATTTCATCGAAATCCGTTCAGTAGTTTTTGCGTGAAGGAGTAACAAACATTCATACTAACTTTTGCGTTTATAATATTACTAGGATGACGCACGAGGTCAGGGAACTTGGGTAGAATTGAAGTACCAGTGACTTGGTTAAACATGGTGCCAACACATGTGTACCTAATGAACTTTATTTCCATAGCTATAAGGCCGAAACAAATTTGTCGAGAGTACACACACCGGACTCATCTCGCTATGAAACGAGTGCCACACTCGTGTAAAAATTTTGTGAATGTCACATACATTTTTCATTCGGTTGGCTTGCCTCTAATTAAACAGGCTTTAATTAAGTTGACCGAATGAAAAGTTGCATTACTTTTTTAGGGTTACCCTTACATAACTTTGCGAAACTTCTGATCTGATTTGAAACATTATTTTTTTGTTGGATAGTCCATTTATAGAGGAAGGCTTTAGGCTATATAACTTTACGCTGTGACCAATAGGAGCGAAGCGTCAGTGAGAAATGTTGCAAAATCGGGGAGGCTTTCGTTGCGAGCGCTGCTTATAATATAGTTTAAGTCGTTAAAAAACCACGCGAACAAAGTCGCGGGAATAGCTAGTAGATATAATAAGATTGTCGAGGCAAAAAATATAAAATGAACCTGCGATTTAAACGTTTATTTAAATCCGTATCGTTATTCGTTATCGTTTAAATGGCTGGCGGGTAATGGCACTCGATCGCATTCGCATACAGCTCGAGTTAAGGGTTAAAAATAAAAGCATAGGGTTAATGCTTATTGCACAACAAAATTGAACGAAAAAGATCGTGTCTGAAGAATTTTTGAGTATCATTAGATTTTTACATTAGAAGTCCCGGCTGATTTTGAAAAAAATCCACCAATGTCGTAAAAATCTGCTCAGCCGTTTGGCCTGTATAGTGCTTTAAAGGAACATACATAATATACAAAACATGGGCGCCGCGCCGGGTACGCCGCGCCGCGCCGATTCCGGACGCCGCCGCCGAGGATCCAACTCAACGCGCCCAAAGGTTCTAGTGGCGTTTTTTCTCTATGAAATATGCTGACAATTCCTACTTCCAGCACGATAAATGATCGTATTAGTCAGAGTTCACCATACATTATTTACACTTGATTACTATCAAGCTAATTTTTCTTGAGAAGCTTCATTTTGATGAGGCTTCCAATAAATTCTTTGACGTAACTCTCGAGTGTGGTAGCTAATATATTATTAAAATAGGTATACAGGGTGTAAAAAGAGCAGTCACTATAACTTTGGGATACGATTAAAGGACCTTTTCTCATTCTATAAATGTTTTTTTTCATTATTTATTTTTTGAAAAAAAACATTTTTTTTTCAATTTATTATTTTTAGTCGCAAGGCGTTTGTTTGGAACAACGTTCTGCATTAGTTTCTTTAATTTTATTATTTTGCCCTAGTACGTAATGAACGTCTTACGCGTGCTATTGACCTCTCAGCGTAATCAGCTGATCGTTGTGTTGTGCACGTTGTACATTGCCTATTGAATTTTTTTAATTTTTTAAAACAGTGGATTAAAAGCAAATAACTAGAACCAATGAATATAACTCTTGCCTGGTTATAACCCCACAAAGTTATAGTGACTGCTCTTTTTACACCCTGTATATACATAGTACATAGTTACATGTATACATACGTACGGCCGAATACTGAAACGATACTTAAATTAATTGACACTTAAAAGACAAGCTGTCCTTGACATTTTCCTAAAGAGTGACAGAGACAGCCTGCAAACTCTACTGCCTAGGACTCTTAACTTTAATTTCAATATCTGGCCTTTAGACTGTTAAAAAGTCATACCCTAACCAGGGGCATATTTTGATATTTTACAATACCAGCCTGGTTCCAGACAATTCAATAATACGGTCTTAAACTGCCTTGTTCTTTTTCATATTACAGCGACATGTTATACTGAATGGATCCACCCTAGTTTGGTTGTCTGAAAGTGACATTCGGAAGCAAGTCAAGTGTCACGTGTCCGCTAACTAGCTGTCATCACGCAGTTATGTGATCGTAATAGGAAAATTCCAGGCAGCCATGTTGTATGGCGTAAACTGGTTGGTATTAAGAGCTTGTAATAGGCCCCCTGATGAATACTAAACAATCGGGTTTATAAAAGCTGGAGACACAGGTAGATCGCCAGCTCATCAATATGATGTACACCGCACATCCGCAGCATGACTGTGTAGGGTTGCCAGCATCTCCAGCAGGAACATCAGAAAGTAAAGTAACGTTAGCGAATAATCTTCCCTTCTTTCTTATTTCCTTATCTATAATAATATTATAAAGAGGAAAGATTTGTATTTTTGTATGTAACGACGTAACTCAAAAAGTACTGGACCGATTTTAATAATTCTTTTTTCATTAGAAAGCTACATTATCACTGAGTAACATAGGCTATATAAATATCAATGGCTGTTCGTTAGTCTCGCCAAAACCCGAGAACGGCTGAACCTATTCGGCTATTTTTAGTCTTGAAATATTCGTGGAAGTCCAGGGAATGTTTAAACGGTTTTTTATGTTCAACGAGTTGTGAGCAGAAGTCAGTCAGGTCAACTAGTAATACCATAAACATTTAAGTGTTAGAATCCAGATGTCCTGTGTTATTTCTATTCCAAGTAATGAATAATGTTGATTATTTCGTGCTTCTTTTAACCTTTGTTTGTCGTTATATTTGAAGTGTAATGTATCCTTATTTACCACAACGGACACCTCGAAAACCGCAGCGCTCATAAAACCACTACTGTAGAGCTTCTACATACTAGTGTAAAAAGACCAGTTATAATAAAATATATAACGACCTCCGTAGCGCAGTTGGTTGAGCGCGTTGGCGCTCGAACGAAAGGTCGCGGGTTCGAATCCCGCCGAGGGAACAAAAAGTTTTCAATGTTCCTGGGTCATGGATGTGTATTAAATTTGTGTATAATATAATAAAAATCTTAAATATGTGTATATTATAAAAGTATTAAATATATTTCCGTTGTCTGATACCTGTAACACAAGTTCTTCGGATACTTAGCACAGGGCCAGATTGACGTGGTGTGAAGCGTCCATAGATATTATATTATATTATTATATTATAATATCTTTGGGATATGATTAATACTAGTGTTACTATCACTCTTAATTCTAGTAACTAAATGTCAAATAAAAAACCTTTTTGCACAAGTTCGCATTTATTCTGCGTCAGTGACCATCCCGTGTCACTGCGCATAAGACACTGAAATAATATACAATAATATGTCCCCACACTAGCGTTTCTCATTCTGGAAATGTATTATGTAGATACTAGCTGTGCCCGCGACTTCGTTCGCGTGGTTTTTGAGTGACTTAAACCGTTTATGCAGCGCACACAATTCGTTGTGTCCCCAAATGTGAATAATATTCCCCGTTTTTGCAACATTTCTCACTGACGCTTCGCTCCTATTGGTCGCAGCGTAATGTCATATAGTCTAAAGCCTTCCTCTATATATGGACTATCCAACAAAAAAATAATTCAAATCGGACCTCCTGAGATTAGCGCGGTTTCTGAAAGGCTGATCAAATCGTCGATCAGCTAATATTTGAGTTAACAACCCGTTAACGCTTATTGTGACATAGCGAGTGAGAGCGATGTTGCCAGTGATGTTCACCTATGAGTCTACCACGTCAATCTGATCCCTTGGTTAATATTCTGTGAATAAATGATTTATTAGATAAACTATGTTAAAAAACGAAACTGGTACTAAATTAAATACATTATATGATGGTCCATATATGTTGTTGTTGAAGACAATATACCAAATGATACTATTTTAAAAGACGGAAAAGAAATAATTGTTCATAAAAATAGAACAAAAACATGTTATTTTTAAAAAATAGTGTAATATTTTTTGATTCGATTTTATAGATATTAAAAAAAATTGTATGTAATTTCCTTTTTTGTTTTTTGGGGGGAGATGTAGTGTGTAAGTTCCTTTGTATAAGTAATGTATGTAAGTTCCTGTAAAATGATAGTATCGTATTGTAGTATGCACATATAAGAATTGACTCTGTGTACCGCTAGTAATAACTACCATATCTGTCAGGCACGTCTCTCTATCACTCCGGTTATGGTAATACTATCCCCACTATATGTGTCCTGTACATGGTATATATTCCGGCGATAAAGAGGCAATCAGTTATCAAACACTACACGTATTAATATGTAGAGTAAGCTAAAATGTGTTTTTTACCTTTATGTTCTGTTTTAGTGTTACATAAGAACATTCTGTAGTTGAACCTAATAAAGGATGGTCACGTCTTTAGTCTACATTACTTCCCATCTCAGATTGATTGATTGATTGATTGATATCCGAAGTGTTACTGGTATCAGACAACAGAAATATATTTAACTAGCTGTACCCGCGACTTCGTTCGCGTGGTTTTTGAGTAACTTAAACCGTTTATGCAGCGCATACAACGAAAGTCCCCAAATGTGAATAATTTTCCTCGTTTTTGCAACATTTCTCACTGACGCTTAGCTCTTATTGGTCGCAGCGTAATGTCATAGAGTCTAAAGCCTTCCTCTATATATGGACTATCCAACAAAAAAAAATTTCAAATCGGACCAGTAGTTCCTGAGATTAGCGCGTTTAAACAAACAAACAAACTCTTCCGCTTTATAATATTCAATAAATAGTATGTATATAGTATAGATTATTTTTGTAGTATACACATATTTTACTATAATATACCTACACAATGTTTTTTTTCATTAGTATTTAAGCTGAAAAGATTTTTTCCTCCGGCGGGATTCAAACTTGCGCTAAAGAGGTCGTCGAAATTAAACAACAATTTTTGTTGCCGTTTTGTACCCTTTGTGCGTCCGTCCGACTCGCTCTTGGCCGATCAAGTATTTCACCCGGGCGAGCCGCGACCATAAGGTATATATAAACCCTGTCATCAAATTCCCTCCCCATCATATTTGCATATGAAAAAGTGGATTAAATACGAGAGTTCGGACGTACAATGGACATCACGCTATTGAACTCGTGAATACTTAGTGTGTTTATTGTGATATTGTAAAGGGAATTAAACTCAAGGCCCTGGAGCACGATAGTAAAAACTAAGTTGCCTGAGAATCGCCGCCCTGATTCAAGATGACATCGATTTGTCACTTACGAAATCTATACTAATACTAGCTGTCCCGGCAAACTTCGTATTGCCTTATTAATTAATTGCTTGACATACTGACTGCAGCGCCACCTATCGGTTCCAATTGTAAATCTAAACCATTCTCGAATCTCCACGAACACACACAAAAAATTTCATCAAAATTGGTCCAGTCGTTTAGGAGGAGTTCAGTCACATACACACGCACACAAGAAAGAATAGAATAGAAGAATTCATTTATATATATTAAGATATATATATTAAGATAAGATTATAAAGCGGAAGAGTTTGTTTATTTGTTTAAACGAAAAACGAAAAAAATCTCAGGAACTAATGGTCCAATTTGAAAAATTATTTTTTTGTTGGATAGCCCATTTATAGAGGAAGGCTTTAGGCTATATATTTATAGAGGAAGGCTTTAGGCTATATACTATATAGCCTAAAGCCTTCCTCTATAAATGGGCTATCCAACAAAAAAATAATTTTTCAAATTGGACCATTAGTTCCTGATTTTTCGCTCCTATTGATCGCAGCGTAATGTTTTACGCTGCGACCAATAGGAGCGAAGCGTCAGTGAGAAATGTTGCAAAAACGGGGAAAATTAATTACATTTGGGAACTTTCATTGCGTGCGCTGCATAAACGGCTTCTTCAGTCACTCAAAAACCACGCGAACGAAGACGCGGGAACAGCTAGTTTAAAAATAAAATGTATGGGATAAGAGATTTTTGACATGACATAATGTTTCTGAAACGCAAATGGATGATCAATTAACATGGCATTCAAATTAACAATTCGCCTAACCAAATGTTCTACTAATCATCGTTCAATATGGGTTGTTGATCATTTGAATAGCTTTTCATAGACCGGCTCTTAGTGAACCTTATGTCAAATCCCACACATTTTTGTTTTTGAACTTTGTTCATAATTGCGTTTTACGTAATTAGTTTGGGCCATGGAGACTAGAGATAAGGGCTCTTCTGAATGCCAATTCAGAAGAGCCCTTATCTCTAGTCTCCATGGCCCAAACTAATTGTATTTCGAATTTCGAACACCCATGACACAAAGTAGATATATAACAGAGACACGACCTAGTACTAGAAAATGGTATCACCCTAATACTGGCAATTCGACTGGCAAAGGGTGAAGTCCAGGCACATTCCAGAAACCGCCATCTAGCGCCACTATCTTATATCTTCTTCTTAATTGAGAAGTTGAATTTAGCTTAATGTGATGTTATGCTTAAAAAATATGCTTATCTTTATTTTAATGTCAATATCTGCGGGCTGACTCCCGACACAATCGAGAACCGAATCCGTTCGCTATCAGTGGTTTTTCGTACTTTATTTGGTGAATTACTTTGAAACCAATCAGGATAAAGAAAATTGTTAGATCGTAACTTTTTGTACTCCCGACCATATCAATCGACTGCGAATCAAAATTAATAAATGTCAATTTATTAGGAAGTACGCGGCATGATCGTATCTGAATCAAAATTAAATCAGTTTGGAGAGTAAGGCCCCTGGAGGCCTACTCAAGATGCCATCGCTAATTATCGCTTACAAAGTTCGACAACAAAATGTATGGGATTTGACATAAGGTACGCTAAATGACATACCAAATCGCGATCATTTAGCGTACCTTATGTCAAATCCCATACATTTTGTTATCGAACTTTGTAAGCGATAATTAGCGATGGCATCTTGAGTAGGCCCCCTGTACTTAATTCGGCTTACATTTTATAATTTACAAACGTTAATAGTAGTGACATCTGTTGCAATTTTTTTGTATTAAAGATACATTGTCCTTGTGTTCCAGGAGACGCTGTGAACGTTCAGATCATTCATAACGCTGACATTGACAGCTGTCAGTGCGTGTGGAACAGTTCAAAACGATCCTAAACAGTGCTAAAGAAACGCAAATCTGAACGAAAAAAACGTTCAGATCGTTTAGAGTTAGGAAGTGGAACAGGGCTACAATGTTTAGGATCGTTTTGAACTGTTTTCACAGGCACTGTCAGCTGTCAATGTCAGCGTTATGAATGATCTGAACGTTCAGAGCGTCTCCTGGAACAGGCCCTGTATGGGATTGTATGGGTTGGTGGGCCATGACCATGACAAATCCATTAAGTTGATAATCGTTTAACAATCCGCGCGACCCCGAGAGAAAGCCCCTCTCCTGTGACCGGTCGGCGGACTAATTGCCCTACCAGTCGGCCGACACGTCTGACGAGTTGTTTGACATGTACCATTGACGTACTTTATAACGGGTGTAGAAAGAGCAATCACTATAACTTTGGGATATGATTAAGTATTAACCTTTATATATATATATTAAGTGATAACCTTTTCTCATTATAGAAATGTATTTTTTATTACAAAAATAAAAAAAAATTGATTTTATTATTATTTTGCCGACAAAAAATAAGAAATGTTGAAAGGGAAAAAAATTTTTTGTTAGTTTTTGACAAAAAAAATTAAAAATATATTTCCGAAATGAGGAAAGGTAGTATAATCGTATCTAAAAGTTATAGTGACTGCTCTTTTTACACACTGTATAGGGCTGAGGGACGTCGCTATTGTATAATACAGGGTGTAAAAAGAGCAGTCACTATAACTTTGGGATATGATTAAAGGACCTTTTCTCATTCCAGAAATGATTTTTTTTCATTATTAATTTTTTGAAAAAAAAACATTTTTGATGCAATTTATTATTTTTACTCGCAAGGCTGAACTGTTTGGAACAACGTTCTGCGTTAAATTCTTAAATTTTATAATTTTTGCCCTAGTACGTAATGAACGTCTTACGCGTGCTATTGACCTCTCAGCGTAATCAGCTGATCGCTGTGTTGTGCACGTTGTACATTGCCTATTGAACATTTTTAAATTTTTAAAACAGTGGATTAAAAGCAAATGACTAGTACCAATGGATATATCTCTTGCCTGGTTATTACCCCACGAAGTTATAGTGACTGCTCTTTTTACACCCTGTATATTGATAGAGAATTTTGTGGTAGTGATTTAATCTAGATTAGAGTAGTATTATTGTCCAATTGTGTGCGTAATACATAAGAGCGGTCTCTCTCCTGTAGTCACGTGATCCCCATGAGAAACACGACCATTGAAAGTGCAGTTCATCCTTTATTATTTGGCAACCTTTTTCCATCTCTTAGACGTGATTATATCGTCTTCCCATTTATTTTTTGACGACATCTTGTATGTGATGGAGTACAGCGACGTCCCTGTGTATAATAATAATAATAGCTCCCCTCACCGATTTCGATGTCGGTAGCCGATTTCATTGAAACCAGGCCACCTACGCAGGAGCTATTTTATAGTGCTCAAGTGTGTGCGCAATACACAGAAGCACTCTCCCTTCCTTTTACTCTCATAACCCAGTGGGACGGTAAACCGACACGACTAGCGAGAGATCAGGTGCAGGTCCGACTTTTTACTTGGCCATCCGACGCATGGATCATCTTTCTTGTCAGACAATCAGGTGATCAGCCTGAATTGTCGTAACCAAACTTGAAAGCAACATTTCTTTTGTTGTTCCAACGCGGGAATCGAACCCACGACCTCCGGGTCGAGAGCGAAGCTCTGAACCACTAGACCGCGGAGGCGGTCCCTGTGTATGTTACATCAATGTCCTGCACCCGATCTGCGATGTATGTGGTATTTTGATGCCCTGCGCACGAGTTACAATTATGACGCTTACCGCAGCGTCGCGCCGCGACAGTTCACTCGCGACGCGGCGGTGCTTTCAGTTGTGTGTTTAATTTGAATTATACCATAAAAAAAATTCTCGCAAAAATATATCTATGGGCGGTTTACACCACGTCAATCTGGCCCCGTGCTAAGTATCCGAAGAACTTGTGTTGCAGGTACCAGACAACGGAAATATATTTAATACTTTTATACTATACACATATTTAACAGTTTTTATCCATCTTACATAATATAAAAATGAATCGTTGTTCGTTAGTCACGCTAAAACTCGAGAACGGCTGAACCGATTTGGCTACTTATAGTCTGGAAATATTCGTGGAAGTCCAGAGAAGGTTTGAACGGTTTGTATGCTCAACGAAGTGTACGGGTCAGCTAGTTTAGTTATACTTTTAAACTGCACTTAATCAATAAAAAGAACTCCAATAGAAACTACAGGATGTGACGTATCCCTTACCATCATACCGGAAGTGTCAACTTCCTAACCGTAGACCACTCGGTAATGGCGCCAAGTGCCGTTTAAAATTAGAACGCCCTTACCGTGTTAACGCTACTACTTCCTTATTTAAAATCTTTATCTACCCGCTAGTTTGATTGCAATAACCGTTATGGTACAGTGGTTAGAGACTCCACAGGTCGTAAGTGCGATTACCGAATACCACCTCAAACTGTCGTGTTCAAGTTTATTTTTATATCTATCTCTCTTGAGGTACCAGACAACGGAAATATATTTAATACTTTCATACTACATATTTAACATTTTTATTATATTATACACAAATTTGACACACATGGATGTGTGTTAAATTTGTGATTGTGATGACATTAGGCGATTTTTTTATTATCATTTATTATTTGGTCAGACGTCGAACATACCACCGGTTTTTGAAAAGCTAATCAAAACGCCGATCAGTTAACATTTGACTTAACTAGCCATTATAAACGCTGATTTGGTGAACGTTGAGTGGTGTTCACCAATGAGCGTTCAGAATCGCTTGTAACTCAAATGTTAACTGATCGAGGATTCGATCAGCCCTTCATAATATACTGGCCAAATCATTACCCTTCTGTTTGGCTTCCCCGCAGTCGGATATAAAAGGCAACATTGCACTAAAATATTGGATCGTATGCCCCAAACACGGGATATTTTATCGTATGGGATTTTTATGGTTATGAGGACCGCTCATCCCTGTTTTATGACAGCGTGCAGTTTATGGGGCATATGTATATATAAACTGTACAGGATAAATACAATTTCTTAATGGAAGTATACTGAGTAGTGGGTATACAAAACTGCTTACTGTAGTCCCAGTAGAACTTGTACAAATTACACGACGTATCGTAATATTTTTCCACTAATATTCTCTTCTTTTATTATAAAAATTAATTGCTGTTTGTTAGTCTAAAAAACTCGAGAACGCTGAACCGATTCGGCTATTTTTAGTCTTGAAATATTCGTGGAAGTCCCGGGAAGGTTTAAACGGTTAAAGCGTGATCTAATATGTTATCTGTCCCTTTATTACCTTCACTCTGATAAATGTTTTACTAACCAGCGTTCAATGTTCACAAATCAGAGTTCGCTAATCAAAGCCTTTCAGAAACCGGCCGTGAGTATAATCAAAGCCTTTCAGAAACCGGCCGTGAGTGTAGAGACAATATGACAGATGTTTTAAATCTGACTGTCATTTTATCTATTCGTAAAATAAAACAATTACTCTTCGTGATCTTGTAACTAGTTGTAAATGTACTGTTCCATTAGACAAAGCACAATTAATATCTGTCAGCACAATAGTAAAGTTTCTCGTCTCAAATTACTGCTGTTAGCAAATTAGTTTTACAACTTTTTGATAAACGGTCTTTGTCTTTCTAAAGTTCTGTTTGGATACTCTGTAGTCGACAGTCGCACTAACCTCCGGTTATTGAAAGGCTGATCAAATCTTCGATCAGCTAACATTTGATTTGTCAAGCCATTCTGAACGCTCATTGGTGAATGTACGGTGCGTACAGTCTTTTTATGATAGTTGATATTGATAGTATGTTAGATATGAGAGAAAGTCCTTTTTGATAGTAAATTGATATATTGCTTAAACTGATATAATGATATGAGTACGCGCGGAATGATCGATGACCGAATGCGAACTGAAGTAACATGCTTAATTGCTTAATTGCTAAAATAACCTAAATGGCGTGAAATGCTGATGATACACATTGTACGTGCTTGCCCGTACATGCTCCCGAGGGAGAAGATGAGGAATGAGATATTGATGAAATCAATGATATGTGAGTGACGTGTTGTACAAAGTGACTGAACAATTTGTCCTTAAAATAAAATGATTAACAAGGTGATGATAAACAATATTGACTTAAAATTAGAGCGACTGGTTCTGTTTAAAAAGCACCGGCGACGTGCTTTTGTTCACTAATCGCGCACTTGTATCGGACTTTGAACCATCGCACACATGAGACTCACTTTTACTGTGATTTACACTTAAGCACTGATTGACACCACCTATTTGACTGCATTGATTAAACGCACACTCACTAACACAACGAACCAGAGCTGGACGCTGGGGGCCCAACGAGTGGACCTCGACGACTTCTGCTTGCCCCGCCGCCGGAGGAGCGGGCTGCTGCCGCCCGCGGTAGCGCCGCCACAGCAGCGCTACGCCGGAGACCGCTGCTACCGTCACTACTACGTATATGGCCGTGTAATGATGCACGTCATGATATGAGACGCGCTCCGACAGTATTCCTTCGGATGATTTCTTTAGATCCTGGATTCGTCGGTTGACGTCCTCAAACAGCCCCCGGTTATCGAATATTGAATGATTTTCGACAACGGAGTCGGGAACTGATATATTAAAGATCTTGTTGATGGGCGGAATTTCTATTTTTAATATATCCGCTTCTTTATTTAAAACGTTTGCTTTTAATTGATGAGCAAATATCGTAAATGAGTGACCTTTAATTATACATTTGTCGCTAAGTGTCATAATTCCCACCTGGCGCAATGTTTCCGATGCAATATGATGCTCACATATGATCGTCACGGTACAATGACCGCAGCATGTAAACAAATAGGTGTTTATATTGTTAAGTTCCGTCCATGTTTCTTTACAAATCGATGTTTTTGTTTCACATTTCTCTAAGGTATCTTTGTAACATAAATTTTCTTCTAATTTAGTTTGCTGGATAGGTTGCTTCGAAGTGCATAAATGTATATTAAAATCATAGTTTAGACAATGTTGAATGTCCTTGTCTGACATAGGAATATATGAATCCTTTTGTATATTTATTGCTACGTAATCTGATACTGGCACGATACTGATCGCATTAAAACTAACTAGCTTTGGGATAGGTATTAATTTAAAAACTTCAAAGTAGTCTCTGCTAACCAATGGAATTTTAACTTCAAATAAGATAAATTGTTTCGAGGCTCTTGCTTTTAAATTAAGTAAATGATATAATTTTGACAGATCTGATTGAATATTTTCTAGAGGTAGCGATACATCCTTCGTTAATAATCCCGCAATAATGTTGAGTTCGTCCCGTAACTGCTCGGGAGGTAAAAGGTGATAGTTCAGTTTTCCTGAGTAGACACTAGTGAGCGTGTCAATTAGGGTTTCTTGAATGTTTTGAAGACTGGACAACATGTTGTTGGCAATAATAGCTGACAAAGTAAATTCATTTTGAGTAGCTACGTCTTGAAGTACATCCCCTTGCACGCGGACTGCCTCTTCTAAATCGTTTAAATGTTGATTAAAGATTTTGTGTTGCTTGTTCGTTATATCTTCGACCCTTTTTATTAAGTTAAGTTCAGCTTCAACCACAGATGTCTGATTTTTCCACAAAATTGCTAAATGTTTCTCGTTTTCTCTGAGTGTCTCAATGTCAGTTTTGTACTGTTCGGCGAATTGTTCGTCTAGTACGCCAAACAGACTGTGCGCGATATATCCGACACCGTTGATAAGGCCTCGGCGCGTGCGCGCGCTCCGCCGTGAGAATTGCTGACCGAGTAGAATGTTGTTGTAGTGCTCGAGACTGTTGAACCCGTGATGTAATTGGAGAACAATTATGTCACATTGGTTTATTTGTTTGTTTGCGCTAATACACATGTTCTCTAAATGATTTATATATTTAGTGAGTAGTTCCGTACCCTGCCAGTACGGATTCATATCATAATAAATCACGAGTTTCCATTCATCTCGCTGGAGGCGCATATTTGTTATTTTGTCAAAATAAATTCCCTGAGTTGTATTTAAATTAGATACTTGATACTGGCTTGAAACTGATGAGATAGATAAAATTAAAAACATAAATATTGAAAATAGAAAATTGCCATATTTATTTGGACGTCTGACGTACATGGTTCCGTAGCTGGTTGCAGGTGCTGCTGAGTTATAATTTTGTTGCTGATTTACTTTCGACGACGTATGATCGGTATCGTTTGCGTGTACAGGTAATTTTGATATTTTAGTAACGGGTCTTTTGATGACGCCGTTCTTAGTTTTGATTGAAACAACGCGCACGTAACTATCCCTTCCCGGATGTAAATCTATTATTTTTCCGAGAGCCCACTTTCCAGCAGGTAGATTGGCATCGTGGATAATTACGACGTCATTGATGTTGAGATTTGCTTGCGGTTGACACCACTTGCTCCGTGCTGATAGCTTACATAGATACTCGACTCGCCATCTCTTCCATATGTCATCAAATATTTTTTGAGTTAGTTGCCATCGCGTTCGATGATCCTTTTCTGTTTCGATAATTGTTAGCGTCGGACCGCTCGCCAAGAAATGCGAAGGAGTAAGATAGTTTAAGTCTTCTGGATCTTCGGTTAGGACGCATAAGGGACGTGTGTTTAGACAAGCTTCTAACTGTGCTAATAATGTAGAAAATTCTTCGAAGGTTAATTTCTGTTCGCCGATTACTCGTTTAAGATGATGTTTAAGGCTCTTCACCGCAGCCTCCCACAGGCCACCTGCACTCGGCCAGGATGGTGCGTTGAAGTGCCATAGAATTTCCATTTCTGTTATAGCCGTGAAAAATTCGCTGTCCAAGATTGATTTCAAGTCTAAATATTCTTGATTGATTATTCTGCAAGCTCCGACAAAATTGGTACCGTTATCGCTGTAAATGTGGCGAGGTGTCCCTCTTCTGGCAGACATTCTGCGTAATGCTGCCAGGAATGATGATGAGCTGAGATCTGATACCAGTTCTATATGAACTGCTTTTGTAGCCATGCATACAAATACAGCTATGTAGCCTTTCGAAGTCTTGACCCCGCGACCTTTGTTTGTTTTGACGTCGAAGAAACCTGTGTAGTCTACGCCGGTGTTATAAAATGGTCTTGTCGGTGTGGTGCGGGCTGCAGGTAAGTCACCCATTAATTGAGTATGCTTGACAGGATTATGGCGTTTACAAATTACACACCCACGCAAGCGCTTTTTCACAATATTGTTTCCTCCAATAATCCAATATTTGTGTCGCAAAAATGCTGACGTGAGTCTGGCGCCTCCATGAAAGGAAAGTTTGTGAGACTGGTCAATAAGAAGTTCTGCTAAACGACTGTGACCAGGGATGATAATAGGGTGCTTCATTTCGGGATCTAGATAAGTATTTCTGAGCCGACCACCAACTCTTAAAATATCGTCTTTGTCTAGGAACGGATTTAGTTGATTAAGTGTACTCTTCGTTAAGAACTTGTTATTCCGAAGATTAATTATCTCCTTAGCGAAGGTGTGGTGCTGAACATTCCTAATGATAATGTAACTGGATCTTTGTAATTCCGATATTGATAGAAATGATTGTTTGCTTTCTGGGCGGTATTTAAGCCGCATTATCCATGATAGTATTCTAATAATTTTCGTATATGAGCTGTATTTTGATAATAGTTGATGTATTATATTATATTCTGTCCCGTGCTCGGCGACGTTAACATGTTTTTTTATCCTCATTTCTTGATCGGTAAAATATTTTAGTGGTTTTTCTTGATATGTGCTGTTCTGCAACACAGCAGGACCCTGCCACCACAAACTATGCTCACTTAACTGTGGTGCGGTGATTCCCCTACTAGCACAATCTGCGGGATTATGTTCAGATTTGATATAACGCCAACATGCGCCCGGCATGATATTGATAACTTCTTGCACCCTGTTGGCGACAAAGGTTTTCCACCTTCCTGAATCTCCATTAAGCCAGCCCAAAACAACCATTGAATCTGACCAACCATATACCTCTGTGTGATAATTGCTTAAACACTGCTTGACTTTTGACATCAGTCTTGATAATAGAAGAGCCCCACTCAGCTCTAATCTAGGCAATGATATCTTTTTACCGATTGGAACAAGCCTTGCTTTGGCCACTAATAAAGTTATCTTAATTTTATCTCCTTCAATGATTTTACAATAAATAACACATGCATATGCTTTAATTGATGAATCACAGAAACCATGTAATTCGATTCTGCGGCATTGGTTTGTTTGAATCCATCTTGGTATTTGTATATTATTGATTTTGTTTATATCTTGCTGCACTTTATTCCATTCTAATTTTATATTTTCTGGTAACTGGTCATCCCAACTGATATTAGAGAGCCATACGTTTTGAAAAATTATTTTGAGTTTTGTTGATAACGGTGTTAACCAGCCTAGCGGGTCAAAGAGCTTAGAAATTTCTGATAGTAATGATCTCTTTGTTTCCAACTTTGAAGACTGATCGAACTTATATTGAAATGTAAAAACATCCAAGTGCGGATTCCAGCAAAGTCCTAGTGTTTTTGTATGCTCTGCTTGCTTGAAATTAAAGTTATCTTGAGTGTCTGATGTATAACTTTGATCTGATAATTGACTGATATTAGACCTCCATTTTCTGAGATTAAACCCACCTGATTGTAATAATTTGATGAGGTCGTCGTGTAGCTGCTTTGCTGCTTCAATTGAATGCGACCCGTGTAATAGATCGTCCATATAGAACGACTGGTCAAGGACATCGGCTGCTAGAGTATAATTATGTTTTTCGTCTGCGGCTAATTGTTTTAATGTCATCATTGCTAAGAACGGGGCTGATTTAGTACCATACGTTACTGTAGTTAATTGAAACTCCTTGATAGGTTCATCTCTAGAGTCACGCCAAATTATTTTTTGTAACTTTTGATCTTCTTCGTGTAACCAAATTTGGCGGAACATTTTTTCGATATCGGCTGTAAAAGCGTATCGATATTGTCTCCATTTGATTATGAGAGACTGTAAATCTTGTTGCAGATTAGGCCCGCACTGCATGACGTCATTTAAACTATTTCCCGAAGTAGTTTTTACAGACGCATTGAAAACCACTCTAAATTTTGTAGTCGTTGACTCAATGCGCTGAATACTATGATGCGTCATAAAACAGTCAAGTTTCGTGTTACTTGACACAACCTTCATATGTCCCAATAATTGATATTCGCGCATAAATATTTTATAATCCTTTTCTACATTTTCTTGTTGATAAAATTTTCGTTCTAGTGCACGAAATTGAGCTATAGCTTTACTTTTAGAACCCCCTAATTCTTTTTCAAAGTTATTCTTCATTGGTAACCTCACGACGTATCGCCCGTCGTCTCGTCGCGAGGTAGTCTGCTTGTAGTATTCGATACATTGCTGGTCTGCTGATGATATATTTGATTCTTCAGAAATGTCCTCAATTTCCCAAAATTTTTGAATTTGCTCTATGTTGTTTAATACGACGTTACATTGAAGTGTTTTTGCGCTTCCGCTTAAAATCCAACCCAATTGCGTGTTTTGTGCAATAGGTGTAATTTGATCCCCCCTACAGATCCCGTCTAATAAAATTAATGAATAAATATCTACTCCTAACAGGAGATCAACCGGGCGGCTGATGTTAAATTCAGGATCTGCTAATGTTAGATTATTTAAGAAATGCCATGAAGGTGTTGTAAACGACTGACTAGGTAGATTTTTCATTAAATTTTGCATTATATAAACTTCGGTGTCAAAATTAAAATTATTATTAATTGCGAAACACTTGATATGTAAACGTCCTTTGCAGTTACTCTCCTTTGCACCTACTCCAAAAATTACTCCTTGGCATTTTTGACGTGGTAGCCCCAACTGATGCGCTGCGTTTTCTGTGATTAATGACGCTTGAGACCCTTGATCTAATAAAGCACGCAGATTTAGATATGACCCATCCGGGGTTTGAACCCTGACCATTGCCGTGGCTAATAGTACTTCCGGTATATCGTGCTGTGACACATGTGCGTTCGTTCGAGCTGCTTGTGTTGGTTCCGATTTCGTAACGTTCCTTGACGTCATCGCGTTAGAACTTTGATCGGGTTGAACGAACGCATCGTGTAATAGAGTGTTATGCATTTTATTACATTCGCGACATGTTTTATTAGAAATGCACTCTTTACCTTGGTGGCAATAGAGGCAGTTTTGGCATAAATTAAGTTTTGATACGGTTCTACGCTTGTATGCCGGCGACATTTGTAAAAATTGTTGACAATGGAAAATGCCATGATCGTTTGTTTTACAAATAAGACATTTATAAAACTTAGTTAAATTTACGTTCCTTATGTTTGGAAGTTGCGCTGTGCTGCGACCTTGCGTCGATGATATTTGCTGAAGTTTGAAATTGTTTGATAAATTATATTTATTTCTAGACCCCGGGTTTACTTGATAATTATGACCGCTGTTGCGCGTCATAGGCTTGTTAATTTGCTTCCGACTTGTAGATTCTAGAGTAGTAAAAGTAGTCTCTAGATATGCTAAGAATTCCTTTAAATTTGGTATATCTCTCTTGTTTTTTACTGATGCAATGTATCGATTTTCAGTCTCCGTATCAAATTTTAAACATAAAAGACGGATAACTAACGGATCCCACGCATCCACGTCTACTCCTAAGTTTCTTATGGCATTAAGGCTTTCAAGGAGAGTGTCATGCATTTTCTTGATATGATATAATGACCCCCTTGGCACCATCGGGATGTCAAGAATGAGATCAATTAGTGAATTTACAATCAATCTATTATTGTCGTATCTATGCTTTAAAATTTGCCAACAAACAGAATAATTGTCCGATGATATAGGTAAGTGCTGGATGAGCCTCTCGGCTTCGCCCCTGACTTTTGATTTTAGAAACTGCATCCTTTGTGCATCAGAAAGCGTACGATTTTTGTGGATTGTCTCCATAAAAAGATCCTTGAAAGAAATCCACTGATGATAGTTCCCACTGAAGCTCGGTACTTCCAGCTGGGGTGTTGATTGTTCCGTATGTGTTACGGCCCCCATCTTTTTGTTGATTAATGCTATGATGTTATTGTATTTTCTCTCATATTTAAAAAAAGTTTCTTCGTAGTTCGGGTCCCTACCGCCTAACTCGCTGTCCAGATCCCAATGAGCGGAATCAATTGTTGACCAACGAGATTCTATCAAGCGGAGAAGATGCTCAAACTGCCATTTTTCGAATATTTCATCGAGATTTATATTTGACAGTGTATGCTCAAATGCCTTGAAATTACTGCACTGCTTGCGCAGCATTTCATCAGTTTTGCTATTCATGCCTCGAGATTGGGCTGATGATGATGATGCTTGCCCTAAAGGTAGCTGATTGCTCGTAACGCCGAGCGGTGTAGCTGGTTTGATAAGAGGGGTGGAGGGCCTACTCTCCTCCCTCGGCTGATAATTTTCAATTACTCCTCTTATGCTGAGGAACCTATCTTTCATTATTTCAAATTGGTTAGTCGTAAAGTAACCATGTGATTTAATACCTAATCCACAAAGCTTTATATGATTTGTTTGATATTCATGCCAGTATCCGTCCAGCGTGTCGAGACGGCGTTTTATATTCTCAGATGTTTTCCGATCTGCCCCATCTTTTTTGAAATTAGTATAAGCTTGCTCAATGGCAGCGGAAATTTGTTCCTGAGTGGCTAATAGATCCTCCACGTTGGACATTTTGCTATGATATGATTTGCTTTAATATATAAAATGGAACAATCTTACTTGAAATATGCTGCTAATTGGTCGGATCCTGAACCTGCTGAATGCTTCCCGGGAACTCCGCGTGATTATGCTGGATGATGATCTTGATAAACGATGATAAGTCCTCTGATAGTCACGTTGCACTGAGTCCACGAATTTGCTGATTCACACGCGTGGCTTATTACTTCACTAAGCCAAAAAATAGCCGAAGGACCAAAAAAGATGTACGGTGCGTACAGTCTTTTTATGATAGTTGATATTGATAGTATGTTAGATATGAGAGAAAGTCCTTTTTGATAGTAAATTGATATATTGCTTAAACTGATAGAATGATATGAGTACGCGCGGATTGATCGATGACCGAATGCGAACTGAAGTAACATGCTTAATTGCTTAATTGCTAAAATAACCTAAATGGCGTGAAATGCTGATGATACACATTGTACGTGCTTGCCCGTACAGTGAACGTAGCGAGTGAAGTTGTTGCGAGTGATGTTCACAAATTTGAAAATGACCTAACCTTACCAGAATTCAAAATCACCTGTTTTGTGACTTTTGTGAAGATCATTAATCGCGATTTGTCGCGTTATGACAAGTAATTTATATCGTCACTGGAAAACCTACTTTACTGAAACGCCAAAATGTTGTTTTGAGAAAAAGCCGTTTAAAGATTTTTTTTACGAAAAAAATTCGTTATCTTTTCACCAAACCATCTAAAAGTGATGAAGCTGCATGATTTGGGAATCTTATTACTTCTAGTATTTATATTTATATAGTTTATATTGTTATCATGGCTATTTTGGGAGATAAGTGGCGTTTCAGTAAAACAACTTTATTTTGTTGTAAGTCAAATTTTCTTTAGCGACATGAAATATTTTATTCATGTATTTTGATATTACGTACAGGCATATTCAAAATAAACAAAAACACGTCAAGTTTACTTCTATTGTGATTTTGTTTTTTGTTTTGAAGTAAAATTACTTTAAAATAAATTTTACCACAGTGAAAAACTAACAGATCGTATTGTATTTTTTTAATTTTTTTTGGAAAAACGAGTAAATTAAGTAAAAACAGTCATAAATAATCGTGTATTTTTCAATTCCACTTTATATACGTAATAGAATATCTGCAAAAATAAAATAAAAATAACTCTTTACAGTTACGAAACAATTTTTTATGTAGGTAACTATGAAATAAGTAACAGTAAGTACTTAGTTTCGTACTTGAGTTCTTAGTCAGTCTAATAAATATTATAAGAGCTACAAAATTTTTAATGTCTAAAGAACGAATGGTATACATCATATATACACTATATGTGGCTGATATTTTTTAAGTGTTTTTGCTTTTCTTCTTCATTAATATTACTGTCATTTTAAAATTTTGTAGATTTTAGGCATTTGTCTTTACCGGGTTAATGAAATCCAATATCAAATTCGTTAGTTAAAGTTAAAGTTGTATTAATAAGATGTTACTTAAGGATTTAAAAAGACATTTAAAAAGAAAATATCAGTGGTCTCGAACGTCAATGAGCGAAATCGGTAGAGTTGCCAACTCAAAATCGGTATATTTGTACCTAAAATCGGTATATGACAAAAAATATGCAATTTTCAATCAAATTTGTTTATTTAACAGAAATCCACTGATTATTATTAACATAAAAGTCAACTTAGAACATAAAAATATTATAATAACGTAAAAATCAGCGTATCTACTAACTTACCTATAGGTAATAATAGAAAAGAGACTGGTATTAGGCATAGTGCTTAGTGCCAGGCTCTTTTCTGAAGCAGAGCTCTTTTGAGAAGCAGTTTTGCCACATATTTTGTTTTTTAGTTTTCTGTCAAAAACTAAAAAAAAATATTTTTCAATTTTTTTTATCGCAAGAATAACGAAAAACCAAAAAAAAAATACATTTTCTAGAATGAGAAAAGATAGTATAAACTTAAACAAAAGTTATAGTGGTGACTGTTACAGATCCTACACCCGTTATAGATCTGTTCTAAGCAGTGTATTTGATACCGCAGCACCATAATATGTCGTTAATATCCTCAAAATTTGTAAAATCAACATTTTCGATTGGAGAACAACAAAAAAATGAGAAATCGGTAGAAAAATCGGGAGAATTTCCATGTATTCTCTAAAATCGTGGAAAAATCATTGCGTTTCGGTATTTCGGTAGCATAGAGTCCATTTCGGTAGAAATACCGAAAAATCGGTAGGTTCGAGACCACTGGAAAATATACTTTAAATTTACGCAAATGACAATAATATGTACCTAAGTCACACTTCAAAGATTACCAGCAAAATAACTTATTGCGTATAGTTCAACATCAACATAAGAGAGACAAAATACTTTCATGCCTATAATGTTGTAAGCATGTTTCATGAAATTTCTGAATTACAGTAAGGATAAATGACTAATACGATTATCACAACTCAAAACCGAGAAGGCAATATTACTTATATGCCATGCTTTATTCCTGGTAAAATGAGCCAAAATTACTTAAACGATTTACTTTTGCTTTCTAAGCAAAACCAAAACTTCTCATATACATTATTTATTCAGTACACAGCAAATCAACTTTACTCAAACTCTTATTTTTTTATTCACAGTGTAAGGAAACATGACTTAAGCGACATACGTAATTAAAAGACCAAAAAATACGTCGTTTCAGCAATGACAAAAAAAAATACCTCCAATTTTACGGGTTACTTAAACGACATAAAAGTGCTCCGATCGTGATAATACCAAGACAGTTAGACGCGGAAAAAATTGCTGATTCCGAATATGTATATGTCGCAGTCATCTAATTAAATCAGCTATTTCATTGAGTGACTAGCGTTTTTATCGAATGACGACATTTAATTGAAAGACTAGGCCGAACATTGATTGTACAATCGTCACTCAACGTCCAATTAGTTAGCGGATTGTAACATAGCCCTTATATGAGAGCGGACATAAAATCAGTCAGGTGACTGAATTTTACTAAAAGCGAATCTATCAACCCCGACTCCACGTAGTACTTGTCTGTCAACCCCTAGAGTGTATATTTAAGCGCGTAGGCGCGGAGGGAGAGCATCCCCCGCCCGCCGTAACGAAATGCAGAAACCAGGACTCGCCGTGGCGGCGGAGGCTGGTCGCCGAAGGCGACCATAAAGCCGGAGCTGCCTAAGGCGAGTGTTGGTTGATGTCATTCGTTACGCATGGGCGAAGGGGCTGCATTTCCCGCAGCGCCGGAGACGTGACAGACCGACATTGTCCCAAAAACAAATCTATCCACTCCCCCAATTAAGAGGGATTTATACTAAATTTTTTCCAGCTCCTCCTTTTTTGGAAGTCGGTTAAAAAATCGGAAAATTATTCGCTAACAGACATAAGAAAAACCT
>LR994600.1:11438260-11443260 GCA_905187575.2 Celastrina argiolus | reverse complement strand
CATTCGTTTACCGCTGTTTAAATTTTGGCCAACTGGCGGACGCGCGTCAAGCGAGCGCACCTCACATAATATATAATATTATATATTATGTTATGTGCCGCACTCGTTCACTGCACGCACAAAATCGGCTCGTTGGACTCGTGGCGCGGATTCTTGCCAGTCAACGTCACATCGAACGTGATAGTGTACTTTTGAGTGTGCAGCTACTAGAAATACGACGAGAGGTGGCGTGCTAGAGCGCATCAGTTCGATTCCGCCGCAGCCATAGTAATTATATCACATGTCACTGGGTGTAAAAAATCAATTATTTGTTTACCGCATTTTTTATTATTTTTATTTATATAATATAATGTAGGTACAAAGGACACGCGAGACGCGCCGCCTCTATATGTCGTCAACTTTCTTTGCACGCACAATAACTTTGTTCGTGTGACTCGTGGCGCGGATTCTTGCCAGTCAACGTCACGCGAACGCGGTAATGTACATTTAGTGTGCAATTACTAGTGTCAGACGAGAGGTGCGCGCGCGCACGCGTATCAGTTCGATTCCGATGCACAATACATTATCATAAATAATATTTAATATATAATATATAATATTATATATATGTTTTGTTTATGTAATTAAACAACACGCGTGATTCATATATAAATATATATCACAAGTATGCTTATTAC
Source organism: Celastrina argiolus (assembly GCA_905187575.2). Lineage (NCBI taxonomy): Eukaryota > Metazoa > Arthropoda > Insecta > Lepidoptera > Lycaenidae > Celastrina > Celastrina argiolus. The sequence goes on along the minus strand of LR994600.1, from coordinate 11,442,583 downwards.
GATAATGATCCTTCCGCAGGTTCCCCTACGGAAACCTTGTTACGACTTTTACTTCCTCTAAATGATCAAGTTTGGTCAACTTCCCAGCAACGCCGACGGCCGTGAAGCCACCGCGTGTCGGTCCGAAGACCTCACTAAATCATTCAATCGGTAGTAGCGACGGGCGGTGTGTACAAAGGGCAGGGACGTAATCAACGCGAGCTTATGACTCGCGCTTACTAGGAATTCCTCGTTTATGGGGGATAATTGCAAACCCCAATCCCCAGCACGAAGGAGTTTCAACGGGTTGCCCGGGCCTCTAGGCCAGGGAGAACATGCTGATTCCTTCAGTGTAGCGCGCGTGCGGCCCAGGACATCTAAGGGCATCACAGACCTGTTATTGCTCAATCTCGTGCGGCTCGAAGCCGCCGGTCCCTCTAAGAAGAATTTTAATACGTCGCCAGTGAGTTGCGCGACCGAAATCGCGCACACCTAAATGGCGACGCCTATTTAGCAGGCTAGAGTCTCGTTCGTTACCGGAATTAACCAGACAAATCGCTCCACCAACTAAGAACGGCCATGCACCACCACCCACCGAATCAAGAAAGAGCTGTTAATCTGTCAATCCTTCCGGTGTCCGGGCCTGGTGAGATTTCCCGTGTTGAGTCAAATTAAGCCGCAGGCTCCACTCCTGGTGGTGCCCTTCCGTCAATTCCTTTAAGTTTCAGCTTTGCAACCATACTCCCCCCGGAGTCCAAAATCTTTGGTTTCCCGGAAGCTGCCCGCCGAGCCATTGTATTAACGTCGGCGGATCGCTAGATGACATATTTACGGTTAGAACTAGGGCGGTATCTAATCGCCTTCGAACCTCTAACTTTCGTTCTTGATTGATGAAAACACCTTTGGCAAATGCTTTCGCTGATGTTCGTCTTGCGACGATCCAAGAATTTCACCTCTAACGTCGCAATACGAATGCCCCCAGTTATCCCTATTAATCATTACCTCGGAGTTCTGAAAACCAACAAAATAGAACCGAGATCATATTCTATTATTCCATGCACGAAATATTCAAGCGGCATTTTGAGCCCGCTTTGAGCACTCTAATTTGTTCAAAGTAAAATTGTCGGCCCACCTCGACACTCACTGAAGAGCACCGCGATAGGATTTTGATATTGAACCGACGTTTTACCGTCGGCTCACCGACGATATGCTCCGCAAACGTGTCAGTATCACCGCGGATGCGGTGCACCGACAGCGCGGCGCACAAATGCAACTACGAGCTTTTTAACCGCAACAATTTTAGTATACGCTATTGGAGCTGGAATTACCGCGGCTGCTGGCACCAGACTTGCCCTCCAATTGTTCCTCGTTAAAATATTTAAAGTGTACTCATTCCGATTACGAGGCCTCGTAAGAGTCCCGTATCGTTATTTTTCGTCACTACCTCCCCGTGCCGGGAGTGGGTAATTTGCGCGCCTGCTGCCTTCCTTGGATGTGGTAGCCGTTTCTCAGGCTCCCTCTCCGGAATCGAACCCTGATTCCCCGTTACCCGTGACAACCATGGTAGTCGCAGAAACTACCATCGAAAGTTGATAAGGCAGACATTTGAAAGATGCGTCGCCGGTACTGGACCATGCGATCGGCAAAAGTTATCCAGATTCATCAAAATTAACGACTTAGGACGCGAGGCCCTCCGTCGATTGGTTTTGATCTAATAAAAGCACTCATCCCATCACTGGTCAGAGTTCTGATTGCATGTATTAGCTCTAGAATTACCACAGTTATCCAAGTAACTGAGTAAGATCTAAGGAACCAAAACTGATATATTGAGCCATTCGCGGTATCGCCTTAATACGGCTTGCACTGAGACATGCATGGCTTAATCTTTGAGACAAGCATATAACTACTGGCAGGATCAACCAGGGAGCTAACCGTTTGATTGCTCGAATATCACTCCGAGCGCTCAAGGTTCGCCGTCAACTCGCCTGACGACGACAGTGCACGCGCTCACACACGGCGGACCGTGTACGAGCGGTGACTCGTCATTATAATATTATTTATAATCATTGCGTTCGCACACAACAATCATTTTATATTTATTCAAAACGGGGCAAATAAACCGCCGCATATATGAACGTTCCATATAACGAGATCGATCATCGTCGATATTATTATATATGTTTTTTAACATTATTTCGTAAACATATTGATAGTCGCCCGGTACGGGAGAGATCGAACCACATATATTATGGTATGACACACATAATACAAACTGAGAACACAACAATATAGTTGTTTAAAATTTCACGACCGCTTTGTTTCTTGACGCGACGCGCACCATACGGAACGTGACGCACTCTAGATGCGCCGCGCTCGTACTTATAAATGCGCGCACGATATTAAGGAAACAATATTCGAACTGCAGCTACATACGTTAAGTAATCAAATAAATGAGAACCTCACGCGTTTCGCCGGTCCGTCGGTCGACACGTCGTAAATTATTATATTATTAACATGTATCATGTTATCGTCTGATGTCGCGCTCGCCCGCACGCTACACCATATATATGCGAATACGTCGTGCACACCTCGCGCGCGCCACTTATAATTTTAAGTTTTTTTATTTTTTTTTATTTTTATAATTTAGTATCGTTATACGGTTCTACACCTGGCGGTGGGGGGTGGGGGGGTGTTTTTTTTTTTTTTATTTTTTATTTTTTTTTTTTAGAAAAAAATTTTTTATTGTCTTTTTGTTTTCTCTCATTCATTTAAACAATTTGTAATATGGTGTTTGATTTTTTTTCTTCATTTTCTCATTTTCAATTAACATAACGTAACATGATAACAATATTATGATAATATACGTTTTCAGTTCGCGCATTGAATCCATACACTGACATGCATTAATTAACAAGATCAAACCTACATTTATGAAAGTTTTGTTTATTGCTTATTAATATTATTTTATTTTATTGATTTTGCACGCTCGACAGGCGTACAAAGACACTGCGCGTGCTAGAGACTTTTTGGTGACCAGTTCGCGCATTGAATTCGCTAAGTTACTTTAGGTTAGCTAACCTAACCTAACTTAACCCAACCTAACCAAACCAAACCTAACCTAACCAAATTAACCTAACCAAATTAACCTAACCTAACCTAACCTAATTAAAGTTTGAGGCTGATGTTGCCGAGTAGTGAAACGACATCATAGGTGAAACGACAAACGAGATGTTACTACTTACCAACAATATTAAAATCTATTAATTTTGCAAACCAGTGCAAAGATACAGTACCTAAGAAACAACTATATACTAATAACTATAAAATAGACACTGCGCCGTGCGAGAGACTTTTTCAAATCGCACACAATATTGTTAATAATATTAAATCATGGCAACGTGCATCTTCAACAGTATACATTAATTATTGGATATATGTCAATAACAATAGTAATTAACATGTCGATAAGCAAGTATATTTATTTATTTAAGGTTTGCCAAAATACAGTATACACTGTTACTTAACATCAATACACAATATTCAACTAATATTAAAGTGAGAGCTTAATATAAATACTTTCAAAAGAAAATTAAAACATATTTTAATAGAGTAATGTTATAACTCCATTGACGACTATTTTAATGATACTTTTTAATATTCATATTGTGACAAATAGGTATATACTATTTGACTACTCTGATACAAATTTATATCGCTTGGTTCTAAATTCTATATACCTACCAATTGATAATACTAATATGACTGTGATAAAAGATAATATTATGTGCTTTAATTTTAAATTTAATGAATTTTCAACTTATGATTTTATTTTTAACGTGTCATATTTAAAAAATAATAATACGATTCTAATGTATTTGGTGTAATTAATTTGGTGTATTTAATTCTTTATACTACATATTGACTACTTTTATTATTCTACTTATATTACTTTTTGTTTATTTATCAAATTTTTTTGCTTAATATTTAATAATGTAATATTAGAATAATTGTATATATTGAAATAGAAAAAAATATGTAAATTATTATAGATACGATCTAATAAACTAATGTCACACGCCTTTGTAATGGCAGGATGTACTAGAAATAGACCTGATATTTTTGTAATTTACCATGAAATGAAATGAAATAATTTTTCTAAAGTATAATTTTTTTTACTTCTAACGTAACTTAACTACAAAAAGATTAAAAAACTATAACCCGACTTCGCAAAATTTAAAAATGGGTCTAAAATGTCTGAAAAGTCGCTAATAAAATTTCACAGTTTGCATTAGTTCACACCGAAATACGGTAGAAAAAAAATTCAACCTTGACCATTTTTGTACC